>JAVDBV010047873.1:0-32266 GCA_032619315.1 Piper longum
TTCAGCAAGCCATTATGGGATGTTATTGCACACATGGTGATGAATGTACCATTGCCTACCCCTGGAAAAAATCGAGTTCTATTTGCAATTGAGAACTGCCTTCTTTTTGTGGAAACTCCACCGAAGGAATGGCTACCTCATGCTGATGTATGAAATATTAATTTAAGCATTTTGTTGATTTTCCCAATTCCAAAAAAAATTGTTGATTAGGTATTTATACTTGCGTTTTGAATATGCAGATATCATTTCAACCGCTGTTGCAATGCCTGGATGTAGACAATGTAATTAAACTTTTTACTGCTGTGCTGCTTGAAAGGCGAATTCTTCTTCGATCAAATAAGTATTTTTCTTACCTTTGACAACATATATCTGTTTTCAGAGATGTTGGCATTTTAGAATTGATTTGCACTGGAGCTGCATATTGTTCTTATCCAATATTTTATATGGTTCCTATCCAATATTTTATATGAATTTGTAGTACTTGCTGTTGTATGTCATGGTGTCTGCTAGACTGTTTGCATTTTCTGAAAAATTAAATGTTTAGTTCTGATTGCTTTTTGTGGTGTCTTATCCGTTACTGTTGTTTCTCTTCTCTGTTTTTGCTATATTATCAATTGTGTTCGTACTTTTGCTATCATTGAAGTTATTTTTTGAGGATTTCACCTGGGTGTAAACACTATTATTCTAAATTCCCACCCTTGGCTCCAATGACACCCATCAAAAGACGATTAAGCATACACATATCCATGGTGTCAAAAGAGTTGTTATACTTGCCATTCTTTCTCACGATTTACCAACTTTTTCAGTGTCTTCAATAGTATGCAGATGGTATAGATAACATGATGCTTGGCAGAAAAGGTGTTTGTTGGAATATATTAGATTGATGCGTTTGTATAAATAATATATGAGGGAGAAGATGGAACAAAGAGTTGAAGTGAAAAATAAATGAAGGTTGAAGTTGAAGTAAATATTTAGTGGTTTCTTTTCCTAACAACTTGAGCTTTTGGGATAAGTGGTTAGACTATCTAAAATTTATATAGATCAGAGTCAGAGGTCTGGGGTTTGAATCTCGTTGGCAATATATGCCCAAAAAAATATTAATTTTCCCTGTATTGTGACCAATGAACAATTTGCCCCATGTTTTTATTTATTCAAGTGTTAAGCCTTAAAAGTTTGCTTGCATGTGAAGGGGGAGTGTTGAAATAAATATTTAGTGATTCGCTTTCCTAACAACTCGAGCTTTTGGGACAAGCAGTTAGTTCATCTAAAGTTTATAGTTGACTTTGCTTTGGGTTTTCAACTAGAGATTGATATGTGTGTGTGGGTTTTTTTTTAATTAATTAATTAATTTATCAATTAGTGGCTTGAGCAAGAAATTACAACTTGACTATTTCTCTTATTTAAGTAGATATAGGCTAAGCTGTCCGGGAACATATGGTTGCTCAACTATGGGCAACTGATTTTGAAGTATTTGATCAGTGAATATATATGATTAGCCCTAATAGGTGGTATACATATGCTTGATGAGTCTGGCCATTCTAAGGCGTCTAGTTCTAGCACAAACTTTCTTCGGACATAAACTTTTTAGGCCTAGAGAAATACTAGATTGTTAATAAATTATGCCCATACCTGATAATGCTTAGGTCAAATTACTGACAAGATTTCACTAAGTTATCTTTTGGAAATAATGTCTTGACCTATGAATTGCTATTGTACAGGTATTCTCTTTTGACTCTTGTGTCAGAAGCAATTTGCCATTTAATATATCCATTTCGATGGCAGGTAACTTTATCTTGATTATGGTTGCCTTTAACATTAATATGGTATTACCTGGTAGTTGTTAATAAATGTAAATTATTATTATGGGTGATTTATGCAAGGTTTTGCCCTTAAGCATTAAAATTGGTATTTTTAATGATCAGAATTACCTCTTTGGTACAACTATAAACAAAGTATGTAGGTAGCCTGCGATAGTTTGCTAGATAGTGAACATTTACTTCTGTTTACAAACAATAATGCAAAAAGTTATTTTCCTCATTTATAAGCTCAAATATTTTTTTTTATTGGTGAACTCTATGGATTTACTATGGCATCGGTCATGCTCCACTCATTTCTGATACCTTTCTTGTGCTGAAGCATGTCTACATTCCACTACTATTTTTCAGTGGAGTAGATTACATCGATGCCCCTACACCTTACATGATGGGTCTGCACTCTGGCGTTGATACTTCTAATCTGGTGATGGATGGTGTAAGTCTCATTACTTAATATATATACATTTTTGATGTCTAAGATTACTTAAAAACCTGCTGTAAATTCTAGCAAGTGTTTAGTACTTGACTAGCTCTAGCCCACAAAAAAATCTTGGCTTCTGCTGGCATTTTTATGTTTTGTGAATCATTATAGCTGGAATCGTCTTCATTGTTCAACGTCTCTCCTCAAATTTATATCTAGGTAATATGGTAATAGGGAAGTTCACGAATAGAGTGAAACTGACATCTTCACATTCACAAATGGAAGACCCTAACATTTCCTTCAAGGGCTATCAATGTGGCAGTAGGATGATATAACTAAAATTAAGGGTTAGAATTCTTGTTGGGATTTGGGAGAGTTCTAAACACTAGTATAAGGAAGAACTGAAGCAATACCTTTTTTTTACTCTCATCAAATGACCTCATAAATTCCATCTAACCATGGCAGTGACTCCTCCCAAAACAAAGCATATTTCCTAATTGTTGAAGATTCATCCTATATCAAAAAGAAATCATTTTGGTGATATATGATTATTATTATTACTTATTAAAATCCAATTTCTGTTTTGGATAAATAACTAGTTAAGAGGAAGAAGATGAAGTCTGAATCAGATCAAATTTGATGCAGGAGATGGCCTGATGAGTCCTATATCATCTTTGCTTCTTTGAGGTCTTTCGTTAGATCATTTGATGCAGGAGATGGCCTGATGAGTCCTATATCATCTTTGCTTCTTTGAGGTCTTTCGTTAGACCATCTAAGACAATCTAGATCCAAAAAGATGGAGCTTGCATAAAAATGGAATATCAGCATGCACAAAACCATTTTCTATGCTATCTGCTTGTTACTACTAAGTTGTGGATAGGATGCACATGCATTTAAGATACTGTAGTTTTCTTTATTTTCATATTTCTACTCTTGTATAGGTAGTAATTGTGGATCTCGAGTACAACCGGATTATCTCATCGGAGGACATTGCACCTATTCCAGAACCAGAGTTGGGATTTCTACGGGGTGAAATTTTGAAATTGTTGTACCCAACTGTTATTGGTATTGACCAACTGAAAGTCAATCTTGGTGGTTCATCAGACCAGTCGCTGAAAGCTAGCAGCAAAGCTTGGGGAAATGACCATGACATGCAACTGAGGTGCTTCATCCTTGTTATTCTGTTTAACTTTAAGCTCAATAACTTTCTAGGGAAATTGTGATTTAAAAAAAAAAATTCTAGAAGAAAAATGTTATATGTATTTTTTCGTTTCGTAATGTGGCATTTTTAACTGCCCTGTGTAATTTGTTGTTTTTTTTATTGGTGCTCTGTACCAGCATTGTGATTTATCTTCCCATTTTACACTTCTGAACAAGTCAGATGTGAGCTTTAGGGGAAACATAATTCTCACTTTTAATTGTTCCTCATTGTTGGTTAACCGACAATTTTATGTGTAAAGCACAACTAATCTGAATAATAAAGTGTATGGCAGTGAAATGCTGAGGTTGAAGTTGTTTATGATGGAGGAATTTTTGTCTTTTTTAATGTTGACCTATTTTTATCTATTTCTTCTTTAAATCATATAAATGATATATGATTCTTTTTTTTAATAGAATATGTGAACAATTTGTGTGACTGTAATATATTAAGTTGTAAAGCTTTTTAGTTGCTTAAAAGATGATGCTTAGCTTTTGTATTGTATTTGTTTTGAATTTGAAGTGTGTATGTAACTATGAGAAAGGCCAATTGGATGATTTTGCTTGTCCCTGCTTTTTTATCTCGATGTGAAAAAGACTTTTGCGTTTCATATGGTGGTTATATGAAGTAGAAGGTACTCTCTTTACATCTTTTCAATGTGCTAAGAACCTTACATGTGTTTATTTTTTCAGGTTGATATTTCTCAGGTTCTTTTCAATGATTCTGAGTGGCTATAGGAATTTTATTGTACGTCTGCTCAATTTGAACTTCCTTATTTGTTCCGTTGTCATAGGTGTTTTTTTTTATGTTTTTTCATGGGTTTAATGGTACTGGTGTGAATGTGAGAGCAATCAATTAGTGATGCAGATCAATGCCACCCAACCCTCCCTAGTTGGGCAAGGTGATGTTACAATCATGTTTCTTTTTCACTGCCTGCTCCCAAAAAATTGAGGTTGGGGTTTGTTTTGTTTTTCTCTGCACTTCTGTCTTAGACCAGATCAATGCATAATTCCAAATTGTCCATGTCTTTCCTTATCACCTCCATCCATTTCCATTTTGCATGTTATGTCCCCTCTTTATACCATTACAACAGTGCATCTGATTCTTCCTGATGGCACCATTGGGAAGCCTTTGCACATAAACCGGCCAATTTAGTTTTACTGAATCTTATCAACTGGTTGGACCTCCTATTGGGCATATACGTTAGTGTTTGAAATTGATCTTTAAGTGTTTTTGTTTTGTTCTGATGATGATGGTAATGAATATTTTGTGGATGAATTTATTATGAGCAGGAGTATACTGCTAGCCACGTTTTCAACACTCAGGCTTTTTTGAAGAAACGCTCACGTTTAACTCATCAGCCACCAGACTCTATGGTAATATATCTTGCTTATAGTACTGGTAGTTTTTTGGCGAAGGTGTTTGATCTGATTCTTGTAAATCAGGGCAAAACATTTTCTCAACAAATCTTCTAATAATTTTTTCTACTTTTGTTGTCTGACAGATTTCTCAATTCTTAGATTCTCAAGGATTTATAGATTACTTGGAAAGAGTTGTTAATGCTGATGAAGGTGGTAACAATCTTCTTGACAAGTTACAAGATGCAGTTGGGAGAGGTCAAAATCCTAGTTCAGTTTTTCCTGCTTTGTCACTTGATTTGGAGATTATAACCATTCCTGATCCAAGTACAGGGGCCGCTGGTAGTGAAGTGTTTTCTTAAGTGACATTTAAGATTCTGCAACTTCTTCTTTTATGAGACAATTTCTCGAAATTTATGTGTTATAATATGGCAGGGACCGGTGCAAAGTACTGTTATGACCGTTTTCCAACAAATATTAGGACGGATGAGCAAGAAGAAAAGCGCAGAGCTATTTTAGCAGCTGCGGCAGGCGCTCTTGAAGCCCTTGGCCAATTGAGTAGCCATTCTGTGAGGTATTCAGCTACATAATTGTTTTCTGTGGTTGTTTATTGTGAGCAGCACAAAATATGTGGTTCTTTTTTTATTTTAGTCTTGTATTTTCTTAACTTTAATTTAATAGACATTAAAAACTAACAAAAGTTTTTGCTACCAGTTCACCACCTACAGGCAAGGATGCTAGGGCAGAAAGTCTTAGTCCAAGGGAGAGAGCGGTGAGATTGCTTGTTTAGTGTTTTATGTTTATTTTTTAGTATATCCAAAAATTGTGTGGAGTTGAATTTATGTCCATTTGTTTTCTCTACAGGCTGAACGTGAACGAATGGTGCTGGACATAAAAGTAAAGTTGCAGGTAATTTCCATCAATCATTATAATGTGGGTGTACCACGGTGTTTAATACAAACTGTTGATGCTGAAAAATCTTGGTTGTGCCATGTCAGGTATAGACTCTTCAATTAGCTTCTGATAACTTCTTTTTTTTTCTAGGTTCTACTCAAAGTTTTGAGGGAAAGGGATATCATCTATCACCATTTCATTGTGTAGACAACAGTATTTTTTGCCTGTTAAGAGTCATTAAAGTCTTAAATGAACTAGATGAACAAGATTGTCATGTGCGTCTCTCTGGATTCATGTAAGGGGAAGACCTGGAAGAAGTAAGAAACCTCTTAGGTCAGAGTCTGCTTCCTGGTTGCCACAGCATCTTTCGAAGGTTAAGGATCTGGAGGGAACTGCTAAGATAGTTTAAATTAGCAGAAGAAACTAACCACAAGAAACAGGGAATATTTATTCCTTAGGTTTCAATGTTCTGCCATTGATCAGTATCTTTGATAACAGTTTGCACCTGCAAATGGGACCGGGGTGTATAGAAGGTTACACCTTTATTTTGGGAGACTGTTTATTTTTTCTATGATTTGTGGACCCAGGCTTCTGGAGTTCACGTTTTCTACTTCTCTTAGTTCTCAGAGTGCCCAATGAGTGGGTTGGAGGCCTTTGATTGTTCTTGAAACTAGTGATCTTATTCTTAAGAGGCTCTTTCTGATACTCCTAGGTCTTTGGTGGTATGCCGTATGACAGAGTTGCTTAGTCTAATTATTTGTAAAATTGCTCGTTGTGTCACTTCTTATGCATGCTAGTTTAGGAAAAGATGCCTTGCAACTTATGCATCACTTTTTATCCCCTGATGCATGCTATTGATGTGGGGATATACATTAATTTGTTCATTATTGTTCATGTGCACGTGTTTATCAGGGTCTATGGCTGCGTCTTTTGAAGTTAGGGGCAACTGATGATCCTCTTTCATCTTTCGAGTATGGAACTATATTAGGTGTGCTACACTGCTGGAACTTAGCCAATTCTAAAGTAGCATGTAGATATTAATCAACTTATATGGAGATATGATCTTATTTATTTTTCTTTTGACGATTTGCAGCATTGATTGAGTCTGATGCTGAAGGGATTGGTGGCAGTGGGTTTGTTGAGTGTATTAGAGAGCATATTCACTCTGTGAGTGTCTTTTATTTAGAAATAATGTCTTTATTTAGCACTTTCATCTTAGTTAAATAATTTTATTCAGGGATGGATTTGCCGTCTGACAGAAGAGCAATTTATTGCTGTAAAAGAACTTGTGAGTGTAGAGACGCTTGTGAATTTATCCCATTTATGAATACAGATATATGGTTCTACAAAAGAAACTTTCTCATGCTTTTGACTAAAAAACTTAACGTGTTACTTTTTACCGAGTCTCCAGCTAAAAACAGCAATAAATCGTGCAACCTCCCGAAATGATATGTCCACTGTGCGAGATGCTCTTGAGGTGTCTGCTGAAATGTATAAAATGGATCCTAACAACGTACAAGACTATGTGCAACGTCATCTTCTTTCTCTCTCTATCTGGGACGAGTTGCGGTAAGTTTTATGTTCCTGCAAGCCTGCACAACTCTCAATTTTCTTTTTCGGAAGTTGCATTTAGTTGATTTGTTTGAGTTGCTTTGGCTGGCTTCTGTTCTCTCTAGCAACATGATTATATCTTACTAATTGATTGTTCCCAAGTTCAGAATCTAATAAGTGTCAATGAAAAACAAAGTAGAAATTTTAACTCAAAGGGGCAAGCTTGAGATGAAATATCATTCCTCTTATGTGTCCCTAACAATGTATGCAATAGGGGCTTTATGAGGTGATTGTTGCTTGGGGAGCTGTATTATAGTCTTCCCTGCTATATGGAGAACTTGTATGCACGTTTAATCTTTCTTTTATTTCATATACCTGCAAGAATAAGTAATAGTTAAACATAACTATAAAGAAATTGAAGAATTCAATGGCTAGAAGCTTAACTTATCTATTTGACCTAAATTGAGCTGATCATCTTTTCATTTAGTGAGCGTTTGCATAACTGGCCTAAGACAGACCTGGACGGCTTAATAATATGCTTGTGAAATAACCAAGTTTTTGTTTTGGATTTCAGTTTATAGTTGCGTATGATTCTAAATTTGCCAGTGATAGATATCATACCTACTAGTAAAAGAAAGGGCTTTTGCATTTTATTATGTGGCTTCTGATCCAACTTTTCTAACAAAGCATTTGTTGTTTTGACAGCCTTTAATACTGTCATCTGAAATTTTTGTTATTTGACTATTCAATGTAGTGATTTTGGTTGAATAATGAGGCAACAGACAAGCAGTGTATACAAAATTTAATCGTGCTCATTTATACACCAGCAGTTGTTATCCAGAGTTTAGGCTATCTGAATAAATCTGCAAAACTTTTGCTATTCTAATCTGCTCCAATTTGATTGTGTTGTATTTAGGACTTTCTTATGATTTTCCTTTAGTTGTGTAGCTCATTTACTTTTGTGGGGTTTGATTAATTCTTTTAGAAAAGCTGTGTTGATTGCTGATGATTCTTCCACAGGTTTTGGGAAGGATACTTTGAGTATATGATGGAGAAGTCATCTGACAAGTATGTGTTGGTCCTGATCTAGATGTCCCGTCTTAACTAAATAAATCTTTTTTTTTATGGTTTATAACTGAAAAAGAAAATTAAATTTGTATTTTTTATGTTTCTATTATTTTGCATATATTTGTACTTTGATAATTTGTTTTTCTTGTGTGTGAGGTTTTTGCCTGATGAACTGCCTTTGAAGTGATAGCTATGAAATTCTATGGAAGCTTTTTGATCTTGGTTTCTATCCAATATTAAAGTCTGAACTAATAAGAACTCTCATGTGATATTACTGCATAATCCCAAATATTATCAGCTCCCGTCCAGAGAACCAAATAAGAGAATTTGCATGCACATAGATGATGCTATGACAATGATTTATGGTATCTTCATAATTGCTACAAGCATGCCTCACACATGCATCCTTTATCAACATGCATGTCATCTCTCTTTTTACTTATGTGAAAGTATAGGCTAGTCATTCATCATCATTGTCTGCATATTACCTCAGTTTGGCAATGGCCTAGTACAAGTTCTATATCATCTTTTTATAGTATCCAAATCCCAAGGAATGGCATAAAACTCATGACTAAATCAAACTATGATCTGTCTTATATTTTGAAGATGGAAATAAAGAATTCTATTTGATTTTATATTGAAGCACTACTACTAATTCTGATGATGTTTTTTGTTATTAGGTTGGGAAACTATGCAACACTTGTAACTTCACAGCTTGCTATCTTGGCATCTCATATGGTAATTCTAACTTCTCATTCCAATGTTGCTACTATTGTCAACAGTTTATTCTGTAAATTAATAATTATTTGGAAGTCTTAATGCTACGTGTTGTTATGAAGGCTGGATTAGGCCTTCCTGATAATCAAGCCTGGTTCATGATTGAGACAATTGGCCAAAAGAACAACATTGGATACAAACAGTTTGTAAGTTATATTACAGTCTTACACTCAAGTTGTGAACCGTCATTTATCAATGTATTATTAAAATTTGTACCATAATCAACACTTATCTCTGTCACCTGCCATTGTAGCTGCATAGCAACTAATAATCACTTAGTTGTTGACATGTTAATGTTAAGGTATTGATGCCACTCTTGTATCATGGTAAGAATGTTATTACTTATTCTTGAGATTGGCTTAAATCAGAGCTTTAAAATTATATAATATAAATTTTCTTTAATGTTAAGAAAAAAAAAGAAAGGAATTGCTGACAAGTAAATAAACGAGACCACTAGATAAATGTTTGATTAGTTGTTGTCAATGTCAGTTAAAAATTATATTTCATTCTCTTCATGTTTCCACTCCACCAATTTTACATGTATCTCGTTTAATTTTTTCTGCAAACTTGAATATGCGGTTCCTCACAGTTATGTATATTCAGATAAATCTTAGGGGCTTGTTGTCACACATTCAACAACTTAAATTTGGTTACTGGGGGCCACCTTCTTTGAAAACTCAATCCATGGCATCATATGGTGTGCCTTCTCCGCGCCCAGCCGATGCCCTGAATGATTCTCACCAACCTGCTGAGGTCTCAGGTGTAGGTAGGAGCTGGGTGCAGAGTATGTTCAGTAGAGACAGATCATCAAGGAGTGATTCCTTTAGCCGTGTTCGGAAATGGGCTGCTGACAGTGGAGCTCTAGGTCTGTAATCTTTTATTTTTGAGAATCCTTATTATGTGGTTTTTGAAGATGGCAATCTTATTTTTTATTTCTTCCTCAGCAAATGAGAATCTTAAGAGTACCGAGTCTCATCATAAATCAGATAAAATCCAGACTAGCATGCGTGTGCTGCGTGGCCACACTGGTGCAGTAACTGCACTTCATTGTGTAACAAGAAGAGAAGTGTGGGATCTGGTGGGTGATCGTGAGGATGCAGGATTCTTCATTAGTGGGAGCACAGACTGCACGGTAAGCTGGTGGTCTTCTGCCATAAATATGAAACATTATAGGATAATGGAAAAAAATTTTGTTGCCAAGGGCATTCAATATTAATGTACACAATTCTTTTATGGTAAGGGCTATCATAATATGATTATTTACAAAATATATATTTTTCCTCAATTTATTGCATTAAGGACTTGATGATTTTTAATCTTTGATGTATTCAATGAGTACTTTGTCTTTTTTTTATTTTTTTATTTTAAGAGTATTAAGAGCATATGACCATCAAAATTGTACCACTTGTAATCACATGGAGCCTTGATTAGTTTCCAACCACACTTTTGAGATCAGTTAGAATTGTAAGCCTTTTTGCTCTTTTGTTCATGAAATTATGAACTGTGAGCCACTTTGTTCTTTTATCTTGAAATTATTCTTTTCTGCTATGGTGAAAAATGGGTTAGTGTTTAATCAAATTTACTTGTTGAGAAAAATAATCTGCGAAATTTACCAGCTGGTATCTGGAAAATTGGAAGTGTGGCATTAGCCAGGGGAATGGCATCTCATTTATGCACTTGCTCCCGTAGATGGCTCCACATCCAAGGATACAAATATTTATCTGGGTGTAAGAAGTGCTATCTTGGACCTGTGGAGCTTTTACTATGAAGAATATTTGACTCAATGTTCGCAAGATGGATTTGATTTCTTAGTAATATGATGTCCTATTAGTGTTTGAACATGGTGGCATCTAAAATAGATTGTCGTATCATTGCGACGCACATTTTCCTTTGTCGCCTTATAGGATAGATGCTGTTTAAGATTGTGTGCCTTTATTTACTTAGGTTTCTTTGATTGTCGTGGTTGATTTATAAGCATCCTTCTTCGTCCGTCAATTTCTTTTGTGTTTTTTTTTGGAATAAAAAAATCATTTTTAAGTATTGGCAATCAACGTACAAAACTTTGATCAGGTTAAAATCTGGGATCCTAGTCTACGATCTTCAGAGCTGAGGGCTACTTTGAAAGGACACACCAGGTTCTCATGAGGCTTTGAGTTTCTATTTACTTTTTTCATTAAATGAGTCTGAATTTCGTTCTCATTTGCAAATATATCTCATGATTTTCATTATTTGACACCTGAGTATCTTAATTCATGGAATAAATAACTATGGGAGCTAACAAAAATTCAAATTCTATGTACTATTGCAGACCAATCCGATCAATTAGCTCTGACCGTAACAAGATTGTATCTGGATCCGATGACCAATCCGTTCTTGTGTGGGATAAACAAACAACACAACTTCTAGAGGAGCTCAAGGGTCATGATGGATCGGTACCATTTTCTTTCTTTAGTGATGTGTATGATATTAGTATTTTCTTTCGTCAACCATAGCTAAATAATATGATGTAAAGTTCTTGTTTCCCCCTTCTTTTTTCTGATGCTTGGTTGTCACAGCCTTCCTTAAAAGGTTTTCATTTTAACACATGAAAAATGTTCTATAAAATTAGTCATTCAATGTTTGTTAGCATATCAGCAGTTGTGTCATTTTGATGTTCGTTTTTCCTGAAAGACAATAGGTTTTAAACTTATGTGCTATTTCTTCACATGCCAGGAATTTTTCAAATTATTTTATCAAACTACGTCCGATAACTTCATCTATGCTTGCCTGCAAATAGTGACCAATTTTTTTGGCAGGTAAGTTGTGCTAAAATGCTGTCTGGGGAGCGTGTTCTTACAGCTTCTCATGATGGTACTGTAAAAATGTGGGACGTGCGGACTGATACATGTGTAGCTACAGTTGGCCGATGTTCAAGTGCTGTTTTGAGCATAGAATATGATGACTCAACTGGAATCTTAGCTGCAGCTGGAAGAGATACGTATGTGAGCAACAGATTAACATAGGCAATTAGTATGATAACAGCATGGAATGTAGCTTTATGAAAATTTACTTATTTCTGGCATATGATCAAGCTTGAGGCTAAAATTTGTATTATCAGGATTGCATATGTTTGGGACATTCGTGCAGGTAGGCAAATGAGCAAATTGGTAGGACACACGAAATGGGTTAGGTAAGTTTTCCTTCTTTTATTGAATTTTCAGATATGTTTATGTGGATGACTGAATCTGATACTTTTTCTGTAATCATGAAGGTCTATAAGAATGATCGGCGATACTTTGATCACTGGCAGTGATGATTGGACTGCTAGAATGTGGTCACTTTCTCGAGGGACATGTGATGCCGTTCTGGCATGCCATGCAGGTCCAATTCATTGTGTTGATTACTCCTCTGCTGATAGAGGAATAATTACTGGTACGGAATCTGATTTTTATCTGTCGTCATGAATCGAGGCCAATCATGATTACACAGTCAGAAGTCTCTAGATGAATACTATGTGTCAGTTATTTCTACATGGTACTGAATCTAACAACTTTCCCATGTCATGTTGCTTCTCCTTTCAGGTTCAGCTGATGGATTGGTTCGATTTTGGGGAACTGAAGATGGTCAGTATAGTACACTAAATTGTTTTTATATATTTCCTCTCTTCTTATCTTTACTAAGTGATTCAATACTATATATCACCAAACTTATTTCTTGCATAATCCAAATATGGCACAAATTGATATTTAACTGATGACTTTTATTTGGGTATGCATTGTTGCATCCCCTCCCTAGTGTAGTCTGATTTTTTTAATTCTGTTTATTGATTAAGTTTGAGTGCTAATCTCTCTAGATACATTTTCAGCATTTTTGTCATTTTTTGTCCAATAAAAGATGTCTGAATAAAAGTATGAAGAAAACCTTTGTCTTCTAATCAGCCTACTTTGAATTTATTCTTTTTGAGGGGCGCTTATGGGTCCGCTCAAGGTTTATCATCTTGGAGAGATTTTAAAGAGAGAAGAATATTTTATTGATTTGTGGAAAATATAATTAGATAGTAAAAGCTTAAGTTGTGTTTGGATATTTAAGATGCTTTGTTTCAAAAAAAGAAAAATAGAAAAAAATGGAAAAAAGAAAAAGAAAGGGGTGCTTGATATAACATTAAATTTGAGCAACTGATAGTCCATTTTTTAAAAAAAATAAATTAATAAGAAAATCAGGAGTTCCTCAGATGGCATCATATCATTGGCATTACTACTTTTTTTGTCCCTGGTAGTCAAATTATAATACAGAACACTTTTAAACAATCGTTATCTTAAGTTCGAATCAGATATTTCAGCAGTGTTAGTCAATCCTCGTATTTGTCTATTATACATAACTTAGGAACGTAAGTATGTTATCCTTGTTGAGATCAGCATTTTGTCCTCGGGTCACGTGAATTATGCTGTCGTCATTATACATGTGCAGGAGTGCGCTGTTTGAAGAATGTTACCGTTCACACATCGGCAATTCTCTCTATTAATGCCTCAGATCATTGGCTTAGCATTGGAGCTGCAGATAATTCCATGTCTCTATTCCATCGACCTCAAGAACGGTTTGGTGGCTTACCTAGTCCTGGATCAAAGACAGCAGGATGGCAGCTTTATAGAACCCCACAAAGGACAGTTGCACTGGTAAGCAACTGGATTGTTTGGCATACTTTCTTTACAAAAGTTTCTACTACTGTGCTTCTTATTGATAAATAATGAATAGTTTCGAATAATAGTAACGTGTATGGTCCATTGTGTTGCTGGATCATGGCAAAATGTAGTTTACTCTTTCTGTCGATTTTTCTTTTACAGGATCCTTTCTTTTTTTGCTTGTGTATTTTCAAATTTATCTGTGTTGGTTTCTTTCAGGTCCGCTGCGTGGCTTCTGACCTCGACAAGAAAAGGGTATGCAGTGGAGCTCGAAATGGACTTCTCCGCCTGTGGGAAGCCACGATTAATATCTGAGTTGGAGGATTCTATTTTAAGTGATTGTTTGCATGCACGAAAACTGTTATTGCAGCTCCACAGTTACACTGGGAAGGAATCCCCAATACGATGATGCACCTTCATGGCATGCGGTGCAAATCCGAATCAGTTTTTTCTGAGCATCCGGCAGATTTTCATTTGTGTACAGAGAGAAGAAAAGTTTCAAAGGTGTAATCGTATTTTTGTACGCAATTTGTATCTAGCCTTGTTCATTTTGCAATTTCCTTGCCAACATGTATACTTAGTAATCACATCAAGACATGCTCGTCAGCTGGCAAGTTTTCTTATTGTATGGATTTTTTGGGTGACAAGATTCTATTTTCTACTGCTTTGAAAAAAAGATATACTTCCTGCTTTGGGGAAAAAGGTTTTATTTTCCACATTAAGATATGCACTTAATCGTGAGTGTGTGAAACAAAGAGAAAATCTAAATTTCTAATATAAAAGGAGACATTGGATGTTGTATTTATCTTTAGTACAAACACAAGAAAAGAAAGCTGGGTCATTCCTTAATGTTATGTTTGGTTAATATGAAAAAAAATTATCTTTTTATTGTACTTTTAATATTTTTTTTATTTTTGCGAAGATAAAATGTTCAAGAGAAATTTTTAGTAGAAGAATTTTTTCCATGCTGCACGACTGACTGAAAAGAAACGAGCATAGATAAATATGAAACGCACAAATAAGCACGCGAAAAAACAAATCTGTTTTAACGCAATTCTTTTCATTTGTGGAAGCGGAGATAAGACGGTTGATATGAACTACAACCGATCAACCACTGATGACTTTTTTAAACAAAAATTACTTTTTTTGAATTATAGAAAAAAATATGCAAGAGATTTTGAGTATTTGTTGTATGGTTTGGCTGACTTTGTGTCATTACGAAGGCCGAATTTAACATTTCCCCTTGTCTGTGAACGCATACATTTTTTCTTCCACCCAAATTTAGAAGAGCAAAAAGGAGATCCCGAATCAATATAATTCCATTATGTGTCTAGATCTTCGCTTCTTTTCTTCTTCATAAGTTAGCTAGAACTTCACTGGGAAATCTCAGTTATTAGTGCCCATTTCATGGAAACTTCTCTAATGGAAAGGTGATGGATCATTTAGAAACTGCTTCCAACTTTTTGAACCATTTGCTTGCTTTTGTATTTGAAGAACTAACAATTCTTTGGAGGCAGCCACCCAGATGAGTGAGTCCAGGAATCCCTCCCCAAACAACTCGCGCCAATAGATTGCTCTTCCTCTCATCTTCCTCATGACATCAAGGAGTACACATCACCAGGCCATGCTTTTCAATGCCAGGCCAATTTTGACGCCTTCATGTTTTTATTTCTTTCATTGTTTTAAAAACATCAAAACTGCTCTGCATATCACCCCTCGTATGAAACCTACACAATCCATCAATAAAAGTGAAAAGAAAAGGGAAGATTTCTTTGACAGTGGTTGTGGGTAGTGTCACCCTCCTATTTCAATTTCAAAACTGGTGACTAATCTCATGTATATGTCTAAAACACTCTATAGTATAATACCAATATCATTAGTCTGCTCTAGTGTCATTGTAAGAATCAGTTCTCTTTTTCTGTGTCTGGCTTTGCTTTCTGGTCAGTATGGGCGTCGTTGATATATCATGTATGGCTTGTTATCATCCCAGCCATGTCAGGCACGGCTTCTTGTCCACAGCTTTGGCCACTTCTTTCTTGAAAGTCTGCTCGTTCCAATCGTTTGTCTACATCAAACACAATCATCAAAGCATGCATAAATCAGGCACTTCATTAACTTTTATATATACATCAATATTTCTTAATCAATTTTTAGCCACTTATAAAGAAGGGTAGGTAAAGCTGGTTGTGATTTTTCCATCAAATCTCTCTGGTAGCCGCAATTTTGGAAGTTTGCTATTACATTCAACAATGACCATAGAGATTTGATGGTGTTATAATTTGGTGTGTATACTTTCATAAAGTATATGTACAACTTGTTTATTGTACATGATGAAGCAAAAAGGAAGATGATATACATGTATGTTTCCACACAGATGTCCGTATGTACGTATTGGAGTACCCATCTCGGCTGCCCCTTGAATAAATTAAGGGATTCCAAATGGGCCATGACCAAAGTCCTCGTGGTCAAGAGTCTTCTTTAATTTACAAAGTTTACTCTACGATATTCAAAGGTCAATTTCTGGCAGCTAGCTGGATATATATTGACTAAAATTATGTCATTTCCCCCTTTTTTTGAAGTAAATAAAGACAAAAAAAGACGATAAAGATATAGTCATCCTTGATTTAACAAAGAAAATACATTAGACACATCACATGACTTATTACGTCTACTATTAAATTATTTCTATGATAATTAATTAACATTTTTCATTATGAATTTATTGCATTTTTTAAGTAAGTGATACTGCACAGCGAAGGTGGTTTTAATTGATATTGGTAAGTGAGTTTTTGTAGCAAATCAAAACAAACTGGTGATCATATAATCACAACTGCAGCATCTAAACATATTATCTATTGGTCGCATATAAACATATGATATAAGGTATTGTCTACATCTAAACATATTAAGGACTAGCAAGAGGAGATGCAGATGCTCACCTTGATAACTAATCTGATGCTAGCCAAGCTAAAAGATTGTGAATGTCTGAACTGGGTTCTTGCTTCTATGGAGATCACACTAACAACATTGTTCATCTGCTTCAAGCATTCCAACAATCTATTGACCATGTCTGTAACATTGCATGCATCTTCTCCGATGGCCACCTGCAACTCTAATGTTCTCTCTGAAGATGATAATGCTCCAGATCCTTCACTAATTTTTACGTGAACTCCTTCATTATTGATAACATCAATTGAAGACATCACTTGAGAAGCTAATTCTCTGCTAGGATTAGGTTGGGACAGGCCCTGATCCTGCTGCTTGATCTTCTTGTTGAGCTCTTTGACATCATTTCTCAGAGCCTCCAGTGTTTCTATGGCAGTTGAAAGTACTGATGCCTTCTGTTTCTACATATATGAAGGAAAAGGCTTATATGTTTTAATCCCGATCAGAAAATCATATGCCTATATATATAGTTCTTCTTGTTATATTTCTTCCTTCATGATCATGTGGGCACCATGAATTAGTGATACCGCTTTTACTGATACTTGAGAAGAAAAGTGTTATCTCAATATTATATATATATATATATATATATATATATATATATAGATATAGTTGAATAATTATTCGGTTTGATTCATGATTAAATATTTTTGTATATTTCTTGCATGTGGAATGGTTTTTGCCTTAAAATCTGATCTGTTAATTGTGTTTTATTCTAGCGTGTAATCTCTGTTTTAACTTCGTATGTTATAACTAATATGATTCATTTATACTCAAGATAAATACCATGCGACTCTATTTCCTAGCTATTAGTTTTCTAGGATTAGTCATATATAATTTAATCTAAGTCAGCGGTTGGTTACTTTTTTCTAATTACTGATAAGCTTTTATCTTTAACAATTAAGTTACTAAGGAAAATGGAAATAATTAAACCTTAAAGACAGTTATTTATGATTACAATTTAATTTATACCATGTACGTATGTATGCTTCATTAATTAGTTAAGGGAAAATTACTATATGTATATATGGTTGGAAGAGAAATATATATATTTGAATTCATATAATTAGCGCACAAAATAATAGCATGCAAATACACAGGAATTAAGCAACATATGATCATAAGAACACTTACTTTGGTTCCCACAGGAAGAAGCTTTCTAAGAGCTTGAAAAAGTTCATTCAACTTCTCCCTCCTCTTCCTCTCACCCATCATATGGTGCAACTGCTGGTGAGTTGGCCTCACCTGTTGCAATGGACGTTCTGCCTCCACTATTTCTCTGGGAATCCTTCTCAAGAATGCAACGGCTCGTTTAGTCAAGCTAGGCCCTCGCCGTCGGCCACTCTCTACCCCCATCGTCGGTGCATATCGCTTGAAAGCTCGTCCTCCTTGCCGGCCAACATGAGTATCAGCTTGAGCAGCTTGCTGCTGCGCATGTAATTGGTTACAAAATGGTGTTGTGATATTGGGTTGTGAAGAAATAACGGCAAGAATGGCTCTAGTCATTGCTGCATCAACGTCACTGGCTGCACTGGGCATTTGGAGAGAAGGTTGAATAATCTGAGGGGGAAAGGAAGAAGAATATGGGGGCTTTGTTTGAAGAGTATTTTTAATTGGAGAAGCTCCGACAAGCTGGGCATGGGCAGTGTCTGGAGTAGTGTAGGTGGTGGTGGGCATGTTGAAGAAGAGAGACGAGTACTCTGGGCGGCCCATGGATGGAGATATGGAGGAAGAGTAGGAAGATGGGATGCTTAGCTGCCGCTGTTCCTGCCCTATTTGAGCCGCTTGTTTTTGCTGCATGAGCTCCTCACCGAACTCCATGATATCCATTTGCCAACTTGTCTGCATGCATGTTGATCAATACATCAATCAAATTATGTCTCTACGATATGGAAGCAGCATAGATTCTTATTAAAGAAGACTGGGGGCACCAAACAAATCATTCGTTGATAACATAATTAAAACAAAGATCGGGACATTGATGTTTGCATTATTACATTTCTTGAAGTGGATTTTCCAAACTCAATTTCTCCTGCTTTTGATCCTAGAAAACAAACCGTCTGCAAGCACAGTTCACAAAGAGGAGTATTTGAGTGAATACTACACAAAAAATGATGGAGAGAATGAATATTTTAGCCGATTAACTTGATAGGTGATAGTCAGAATTATTGGACCTTAATTCCTGCCTCCTGCAAAGAGACAAGTCAGGTTTCACTGTTAGCATTTTCAATGCAACTTTAGCTTTATATATATTTACCATCTATAGAACATACCTTATAAAACTGCTGCTGCTCTACATTTGTTGCCAAGCTCAAAAGTTGTGCATCTTCAAGCTCCAGATAAGGTAACACTTCCTTTGACACAAGCCCAGGAACACCACTGCATAAGAAACGGATGAAGTGCTCCTAGCCATTTAGACCAAAAAAAAGCTGTAGATATATCCACAATTCTAATGCAAAATGGAAATGGAAGGTACCCAGATGCAATATTGAAGACAGAAGCCCGGTAAACATGGAAAAGGCTATGTGCAATTGGGGAGGAGGAGCTAGAAGTTCTTGAGCTGGGCTGATCAGTGATATTGGTGCTCTCATTCCACCACCCATCTTTGCAAATCAAGTTGCTGTATCCAGACGAAAAAAACAGATCATTAATAAGACGTGTACTTTGAAAAATTCACCAAGTGTGGATGGGCAATATGATCATGTGGAGTGAAGGTTAGAAAGAACATTCAATGTTCATACTTGGATGGCTGGGAAGGGAAGAAGGACCATAAACATATGTAGGTGCAACCAAGCGACTTGCCAAATCGATGGAAGAAGGCGGCTCGCCCTCCCTCATCAAGGAGAAAGACATAATCCATGGGCGTGGACGGAGAGGGAGGTGTGAGAGTGTGACAGGAACCGCCTTTGTATATTAGCCGGTGATATTCACGTTTTTTATGCATGTTGAGACATCTTAATCCAAGATGCTCACCCTCTCCTCTCCTTCCTCCCTCCATCCCATCTCTACATAGAATGGAGTTGAAAGAGAGATCAGAAAGGGTGAGGAAAAGGGGAGAATATTAGGAGGTTGGAAAAGTAGTAAGAGCAGGAGGCAGACAAAGGGAGCTGGACCAAGAAAGAAGTGGGAAAAGTAACCAGTCAAAGTCTCTTCTCATGAGGTGGCAGTCAAGGTAGGAGGCATATACACAATCAACCGAGGGAAAAATATAAGCAAATATGGGTGGCAGTCAAGGTAGGAGGCATATACGCAATATAATGTTACGTGGGAAAAATACAGTATTTCTATATACGTTGATATACATATACACACATTTTGATGCTTATTTTTTTGGTAGCATTTTGAAGTGATGTTATGTTCAAATTTTTAGAATTTTCATACTCTTTAATTTGTGAAGCATGAAATTTTTCTGGGTAGATCGATATCAAAGTTCCCACATTCTCTTTCAAAGCAGTAAGTTCACCCCTTTGCTTGTTTATGTAGACAATCTACCAAAAAGTATAGAAAAAGTGAATTAGTTGCATGCAAGTCTCCCAACCACACCTTTTAAGACTATCATCCAATTTTATTAGATGGTTGACATTATCTAAACTGGGAGATGATGTGTGTAAGCAGGTACAATTTGAACACCAATTTTTAGGTTGTTTATTTGTTATGAGATAATTAGGTTCAGATTTAAATTTAGATAATTTACCATTTATTTTCGTGTAAATAAAATTTTTAATGGCTTGGTAAATTATAAAAAGCACAGGTACGTACAAGCTGTTTATCACGAGAGCCATCCAATATTATGATCATTTTTTTAACCAGTTTTGATTTAAAAGATCATATTCAAGGATTGATATTCAATGGTGATGGAGTAGATCAGTTGACTGAGAATCAAAGACTCCAATCTTCCGAATAAATACATATAATTGACAAGGAATAATATAATTAAATTATGCAAACAGTTTTTTTTTTAATGTCAGTGGAGACAACATATTTTGCTAAACATGTGCTAGCATGTACTTGTAAACTGACAAAAAAGGCTTAAGATATCTTTCAGATGTCAGCAAACCATATTAATAAGTATGGAGATCAGCTTATTTAGTTTTAATTCAACATGAAAACTCAACACCTATTTATAGCCTTTGAAAACCTTTTCACGTTTTTCTCATTAATAAATTGACATCAATAATCAATGCTACCTCTAAATATTCTCTTCGAGTATTTACTTACCAAGAAAATTTTGATAACTAAATAAGTTTAGTTTCTAACATTCTCTTTTAAAGTTAATTTTATATTAAATTATGCTTATTTTTCAACAAATTTATCTAAAATGCAATTTTTTCTCATTTTATTATTTGATTGATTGTAACAAAACACTAGAAAGGTTGATGTCAACATATTAATTTTAATATCAAATTAACTTTGTGCTTGGTTTCTGATTTGCCATGCAATTATGACAAGAAGGTTGTGAGTTCTTTCTCATAAAGCCTCACTTGGTCACCCCTCGCATCAATGCCAATGGGGACGCCGAACATCCCTACTGTCACATGGCTTATTTTACAATACGATTTTTCGTCCTAAATCACGACCAATGTGGCATGCTTTTCTCTAAAAACACTCAACCTTCTACTATTAATGCAGTAAATCACAATACTATAATAATTATGAAAGTAACCCGGTACCAACAAGTAAATTTAAAACCCTTATATTGCACCTGATTGTTAGTACACACAATATGAGATTTATGACTATTGATAATTCACAAACTAATTACAATCTCAATAATATCAACATGTTGCAATGTGCATGTAAATTTACCAAACAAATATAGTCCAACATCCCAAGCCAAATACCCCTATTCAATTATACGAACCCTTAAATCTACTTAAGGTTTTGTACTCGACACCAATCAAATAAGAACGTCAACATCCCAACTGTCACAGGACTGATTTTATGGTATAAGTTTTCGTCCTAAATCACGACCAATGCGGTATATTTCTTTCTAAAAACACTCAACTTTCCACTAGTAACGCAGTAAATCACGATACTATGATAACTAGGGAAGCAACGCAGCACCAACAAGCAAACTCGAAATCATTGTACTGCACCTGATTGTTAGCACATACAATATGAGGTTTATGCTTACTGATAATTAACAAGCCAATCACAATCTCAACAATATCAACAAGTCAGAATATGCATGCAAATTCACCAAACAAATATAGTCCAACATCCCAAGCCAATACCCCTATTTGGTTATGCAAACCTTTGAATTTACTTAAGGTTTTGTACTCAGCACCAATCAAATAAGAATGACAACACTATCAATTTATGGGACCCTTCCCAACCTTAATTTCACTTAATGAAATAAAGGAACTACAAAGTTAATTTGATACTTATCACATTATGAATTCTCAAAGAAAAGTCATAAAGGCAATGAGCAATCCCCACTCACAATAGTCTTTACCAATTCTCTTTAGGATGAACTTGTCTACATGCAATTCAACTCAATAAGAATAGCAAACATGTCGTATAATATAAAAGTGTACCTTAATCCAAGTAGATAATCACCCATATGAAGTTTCAATTCCTCAACATGAAGAATCGACCATGACAAAATCAACTCGTCTCCTTCTCTTGATCAAAGTTGTCTCCCCTTTATCTCTTCTCTAAAAATTCCCTTCAAAGAAGTTGTCTCTCCCCCAAGAGATTTCCGTCATGCTCAACTCTATAGAAATAACCCATTATACAATTATCTATCTTAGAGTTTTACATGCATCCCAACTCTAAGTTGGCTAATGAGAAAATCAAATTCCACTCTAACTCTTCTCATCACATCAAGCAAGATTCCAGCTCTACTCAAACTCTGCTTTAGTGCATCTTGGTCATGTGGTTAAATCCCTTGGCTCAGCAAAGCTCCCTAAGGTTTCCAAACCTCAAACGCTAATACCCGATCTCACTTCTATGGCTCGGTCTTGGTTCCAACTCCACCACAACCAACTCGGTCACAAATCATAATTCACCTCAAAGTTTGTATCCTCCATGTCCACATGTCCATCTAACCTTCTCCCTTGAAGCTTTATCTGTACCCAAGTCATCCAAAAAAATCCCTAAGTCACCAATACACAACTCGTCCAAGAATACCGATAAATCCTACTACTGCTAGAATTTCTAATACCGCTAGAATTCCTAGTGCCGCTAGGAAACCTCAACCAAATCCATGTATGCCGGTGTTTGCTACTCAATTACGCTTAGTGCTATCACGTAAGCCTCCCGATACTATTAGTTTACCAGTTTTTGGTATGCTCGGTATTCAGTTATCAGTACGCTCGGTATTGCTCAACCCTGCTATGACGATATATGATAACATGCTGCCGGTAGCTATGCTCGGAATCAATGTTCGATCATCAAGCACTCCTCGATCACACCCAATAGTGATTCCCGGTAGCAGTAACCAGTCAAGCTCAAGCTCAATCATGTTTGCTCCTTAGAACCCGGTATAAATATCTTGAAGTTAATTTGTTGCCAATAAAGCATCTTTACTCTGTATATCTCCATCAATGCTCGATATACACTCTTTGTGACCCGACGAGTTGTTTTAGGTTACCAATCACCAATTCCCGCTATGCTCGATATTAGATACCAGTAATCATGCTCAATTCCGCTCCATAGAATTCGAAAACACTTCTTGGTATCCCAACAAACTCGAAGCATCATAGTTCGATCATGACTATAACTATCACGCAAATTATCACTAGCAACAACCCGTCATGGACTCGGTGCGCTAACTACCCGTCATGGACTCGGGATAACTAAAAACAACCTCCAAATCCTAATACCCAGTATGCCCATGGCCTAGACCCGTAACACTTACCATCAATGCTCGAGAACATTAATAGTCGGCGTCGCCAATTTTTTTATTTAATTTTATTATTCATGGAAGAGGAATTAATTAAATGCGTTGATTTAGAAATTTCGCTTTTCTTTTTTCCATTCAAAACATGCATTTCTTGTCAAAGAGGTATAACAAGTAAAAGAGTACAAATATAATTAAACCAGACAACTTTCCCATGACCAAACATTTACAAAACTATTAAAAGAGTACAAACATTTACAAAAATATGTAAAATGAAAAAATCTGGTGGCCGTGTTACGTCAGTGGTGACTGAGATAACACAAATGCCTTCTCTTGAAAAAACACTGCTTGAAATTTAGGTTATTCAGTCTTGACATGTAAGGTAACACCTAATGCCATCGTTCCTGTGTTTTGCTGTGTAGAGAATATGTGAGAACCTCATCTATTTTCTCTTTTTAAGATGCTTATATCAAAATACTACATGACTTTCTTCCTCAAAGTCTATTTGTTCAAATCTTTGACATCAGGATTGAAGGAAAATTACCTATCCTCTCCACCAATTTAACGACCTAGCTCGACGTTATAAAAGGTTTCTATGAATTCAACTTATACATAGTAGACTTCCTGGTTGATTTAAAAATTATTTTCTTCAAAGTTTTAAATACCTTATAAAACATCATACTAGATTTTGTGGGGGTATGTGGTGTGTTCGGTATCATACCAGATTTACTATTTTTTTTGTTTTAGTAGATTTGGGTTAATGAAAGAGGTGAAGATATATGGTAAGTTCCGACTGGAGGATAAAGTGGAAATATGGTCAATTTCAAAATTATGCCATTTGAAAATATGTAAAACTGTGACTATTTTTCTTCTTTTTAGAAAATTCAATATCTGGTTGAAACCTATTTCCTCATTGGCTTTGAGTCTGATGATTAGGATATTGACGGAGCTTGTGTTTTAGTCCACCTTGGTGATGGTCCACCTCCCTTTTGCCTTTATTTATAACTGAACTTGTCTGGTAGACCGCCTTTGTAATTATATTCTACTTAGTTTCGTAGGTTAATTTTCTGGTTTAAAAGATAATTAATGTTTTCCTTACATTACTAGTCTCTCCATATAAATTACATTGTTTATATAGACTCAGAAAAAATGTTGGGTATGGTTGATTATTTGTTGACGTGGCCATCACATCTCGTTTTGGGAAGGTTCAAAACTGCAAATGGTTTCTCTCACCTTAAATAAATGAATGATTATTTGTTGATGAGTATAATCCAGGAAAAACTAGAAGACAGCTCAAACTTACTAGATTAACAGTGTCCTATTGATTGATCTTAGGACATAATTATAATGACAAGCTGGTTCAGCATTGATGCCAGCTAGGACATGAAAAAATCACTTCTCTGAAATTTCTCCAAGTCAACAACACGTCCTGACTTGTTGCTTCCCAAAATCAAACCCAGAGTAGTCCAAGGGTTTTCAACACAGGCATGTTCATCACCATGCCTGTGTCATCTCCTCCACATACGAAATCCAGTTTTATCAGAGTAAGTTTTAGATGCATCGCATTTTAAGCCCACAAAATGTGGAAAATTAACTCGTGTAATTGAATTGGCGCACCTAACTGTTAAAATTTACAAAGGTCATGCACCACCCAAATTTCCAGAAAATAGTGATATATCTATTTCATATTCGCTTTAGATCATGGTATATTATCAGTGCACTCTTCCTCTAATACAAGAGCTCACTGCAGGAAGAGCGTGAATGAGCATGGTCAGCTATGAAAACAAAATTACGAGTATCGTCTGTCAAAAAAAATCATATGAAAGTTCAACGAAGATTTTGATCAATGTCGATAACATCTGTATATAAAAATATATAATGCTTTCTTTTTCATAATATGTCGAGAAAGGACAATAATATATTCCCACACAAGTACGATAAAGTCTTTGGTGCTTAGCTTGAGAAGACCTGCAGTTTAAAAAAGAAAAACCTCATTATTATTTAGTTTTGAAACATAAGTCTACTTATATTCAACTCCGTTCACACGTAATTGACCCCAAAAACATATTTGGCCCCAAGAAGGGACGACTAGGGTAAGGACGTAAGGTATTCTGCTCTTTTTATTCAGGGTCTTTGTCGTTGTCCTAAAATTACAAAATTTGATAGTCACAAATTTATTGTGTTTAGGTATCTTAATATTTAGTCCAAAGAAAATTAAGTCTCAATCAAAGTAAACCTGCTTAAAAATTTTACAAAACAATATTTTTATAAAAAATAAAAAATAAAAAGAAAAAATTTAAAAAACACGTATTCATGTACGAAATAAAATGTTTTAATTTCATCTTATTTTTTTACTATCTAAGAAATTTTTTAAAATTTTTTATAACATCTTTATTTCTATTTTACATAATTTGTTTTATTTACACTATTTTCATCCAACAAATGAACCTTTAATTTTGCTTTTTTTATTAAGTTTTTTTTTTTTGAGAGAGAGAATCGACATCTATCATTGCAATTTGCAATTTGGATATTGCAAACTTACGTACATTCATCGTCCCTAACGAAGAAAATGATCTCTGAGGACAAGCTTATTCTCTATAAGCCGTCCTCTCAAATATAAAATCATAGACACTAATAACTTCGATAAAATCATAACAAATTTGGCTCAATGAACTTGCATGGAAGTCAATATTAACATCGGTTCTTGCACTATTTGTCGACCTTACCAACTTAAGGTTGCCGATGATCAATATAGGAGAGGCCATTCAGAGATGAAATCACCAATCGAAATGTCAGCTCTTTGAAACTTGAACAAACTTAGCCTTGAGGCAAGGAACATTGTTCTGCCACGAACAAAAAAAAAATAAATTAATAGCTGGGAATAAAAAGCTGTAAACCAGTAAATACTAGACAACAATCTATAGAGGTAAGTACAAGGAATTATACCAAGAAACAGTATTACCACACTCTGCTAAAGTGTTGCCCTCAGCCTACAAGAAGTTTCTTGGGAAAATCTAATCAGAGTGCCAATTTTCATCCTCTCACTTCTTAGATCCACACCCAGATAAAATTTAAGTGCATACATCAAAAACATATAAAAAATAATAATAATAATAAATGGATACACATGGATTTTCTATATTTTTGGAATTAATATACGACAACAAAAACCTCACTTCCCCAACTGACAAAAATCGGTCATATGTACTAAAGTGGTGAAAATGCCTAAGTAATTATATATGGGAAGCTCTTATAACAGCTTCATAAATTTACAAACTCTTTTAAGTTTAAAAATGTTATCTGGAGGAGCTGCTTTCAGTAGGCTTATCCATTGGTTTAGCAGAGCCAAGAAGGTCAATATCACCAACGCCTGTCGGGGGCCCAATGCTGCAACGCGCAGTATTATGAGTGTTGATTGCATCTTTTATTTTCTGAAACTGTACAGTTAAAAGACACAATATCAACATTTAAAGCATGACGGAGATTATAATCATTTTAATTTATGTTATCATAAGTCAAACAAATAAAAAGATGACTAAGCTAGTTCCCCATGCTCAAAGATTCTCAAGCCAGAAAGATGCAGAACAAAGATACAAAACAGTAAATTGCCCCTTCATTGAGCCGTTTCAAAATTTTATCATATTTATAGTGGTCCACAGACAATAAGAAAAACTAACCTTAGCAAGGGAGCATGAAAAGGATTCTAATAACCCATCAGCTCCACGATAAAAATGGAAGTAGGGAAGAACTCTCACGTTCAATCTCTTGCACATTGGCTTATTTTCATCAAAGTTTACTTTAAGGAAACGAATATCAGGATGCACCTCAGCAGTCCTGCAAAGCTGGGGATACTTGCAAACAATTAGTACAAGGAAATAAAAGTAATCAGAATCATCAGAAAACAAATTATACACAAATTGCCATATCAGTCATTTTTCAGTAATTAGCATAATTTCACAAATCGAGTAATTTCCAGAACAAATTATTCACTCATAAATCCCACCCCAGGCGAGTTAATTGAAATTTTGAGAATTCTAAAACACCAAAAAAAAATGGTCTTAAATTCCTTTGTAAACTTTAACAAAGATTTCCATGTGCAAAATGTAACAATTATCAATGCATAAAATTATAGGCTAAAAAATGTAACAATTATCAATGCAAAAGGTACAAAAGAACTTAGTCATCGACACAGTTGGACGAAATTGATAAGAAAATTAAAAGAAAAATTCCCTTGGTTGATGATGACAAGGTCAGGCGAAAGGAAAGAAAGGATTGTGGATCTAATTACAGAGCATTCTATTTAGAGTAACAGTCCGTCATTACGTTCCTATTTTCTAGTTTATTTCTTATTTTAAGATTTTGTAGTTGCAATAGAATTATAGAAGTTGTTTGCCCAGTCACGTAATACCTAGTTTAATTAGTTGTTTTCTACTAGAAAGCTTAGGACATATAACGGTGATGCAACCTCTACTACCAGAAAGAGAAGGCAACAACTATAAGAACTAGGTTAATAGAAAGTTATTTTGCGCAATTTTTTTATCCCTAATGATAACATAAATCAATTTTGAGAGGTTGAATTATATGTCCAAATACCATTCTGTATGATCAACAAAGTGCTCATGTGATGTCTACTCTTACAATATTCGGGTTATTAAAATAAACCATATATGACATAAGCTTCATCCTCACCGTAAAATATGTTCCAAACTATGATCAAAACTCAACAGCCAAGCACTCAGAATACAAAGAAGAAGACGAACAGAAAAACAAATACCCTGGGAAACAATGCTCGACATGACCCACACCACGTCCCATAAAACTCAACCACTACAAGCTTGTCCTCTGCTTCACTTAATGCAGTTATAAACTCTTCTGTGGAGGGAATATCAACCATATTTGATGCGTTTCTCGCCCACCACTTGGGCTCTGCTTCGTTCTCCGCAACAGCTGCCTGTACCTAAAAGCATCCTCACGCAACAAATCGTATAAGAATTTTTTTTTTCAAAAAAAAAAAAAGAAATACGACATTTGACTCTCCACATTTTAATGCAATTGCATTCAACCCTCACATTTATTCTTGACCAACCACAAAAGCATTCATTTTGCATGGGACTCGTCCCAAAAAGTTGTGCATGGATTGAAATATTGTTTGAAAACAAACGATATGGTAGCTAAAAAGGCGACCACTTTAACTAAAAACATAACTCCTTATGCCATCAAACACTATACATTTAAAATTACTCTCAGATTATTCTTTCTGCAAAAATAAAAAGTTGCCTTTTCAGATCAGTTTCAGCTAAAAAAAAGCCGAATGATACTGCATAGAAGCAAGCTTCACCCCCCCTGCCAAAAGTGGACAAAGCAGCTACTAAACGCTCCCATCACACTCCATTAGCAACAAATCCCGTCCCGCTCCACAAATCACCCAAAATCCAAAAAGAACAGTCACAAACCCACAATCCCATCAAACGCAAATCCAGGCAATCATCCGAAAACCAAAGGAAAACAAAAGTCGTTACCTTGAGAGAAGAGAGCCTCTCCCGGTGCCTGTAGAAGAGCGAAGCAGGCGAAAGGAGCTTCCTTTCAGGCGGCCGCAAGGTGGAGAGGTAGATTTGTAGGCAAGGGATGGTGGAGAGTGGGAGGGATGGGAGGAGGAAGGAGGGTCGGAGGCTCACATCCGCCATTGCTGGGAGCTCGGCGCCACTGCACCCCCGCCCCAATCAATCTTGCTGGGATTGCTCGGAGCTCTAACGGGTCCTAAACGGACCCGACACGGCCCGCTTGCATTGCACCACATTTCCATGTTGGCCAATTTGAGAAAAGGTTTTGTAAAATGTGTATGAATCTTCTTTTGTTGGGTGCATCTTTCTTCTGGCTTGGAATCATGGGTTCTCGCTGGCCTAAGATTTTTTTTTTTTTATGGTGATTTTTATTAAACTCGGAGGATACAAGTAGTTAAACATGTTTAAAATAAAAATAATCATCGAATTCAAATACTCCTCCATTATCGATCCAAAATTTGGGTAAAAGAATGATAAGAATTCGACCCTAGTTATATATACTAGATCATACAACCCGAGTGTATCTTTTATGCCATATGCCACCTTTCCATCTAGTACGGGTTAAGCTTTTAGACCATTTTTACTTAATTTTTTAATATAAAATTTTAGTAAAATTCAATTTTTAAATTTTTTTGGTATTTTAATTCGTATTTAATAAGATATTAATGATATAATATATTTTTAATATTTAATAAAATATTTTATTTATGATTTTAAATTTGAATTGAACTCAACTCCATCCGGTTGAACTTCATACGAGCTACAAATCCGGTTCAGCAACTAGTACAATATTTAAAACGGTGAATTCGACTATAAACTTTGTTCTATTTGTAACGACATTAATCTTCCCTTTTCAAGATCAAGTGAACGAAGAAATTAATAATTTTAAATAGAGTCTATGTAAAACCTGGCCCGTCGACCCAATGTTTCATGTGTGATAGGGTATTGACTTGGCTCGAGTAGTACGCAGTCGGTCTAGTTTGATCGCTATGATGTGCCCTCATTTTACATGTCAATATGATAAATTAATTAAATAATTAAGAAAATATTTGTGAATCATGTATGGTTGTAAAATGCTCGTGGTGTAAAACCTTAAGTTAAATAATAATTAACTTTATTATTTTAATTAATTGAATAATATAAAATTAATTTAATAATAAATTAATCTTTAATTTACGGGACATGTTGAACATGACTCGAGATCTTTCAAATTTTCTATATCAAAGTCTATATGGCGAAATTATCATCAAGGTTAAATTTAGATAATTGACATGAACGATAATTTACTCTTCATAATTTTACCTTATTCTTGATTAGCGTGTCAAATATCTCATATAATGACCCTAGATCATTCGGGCACCTCGTTATCTCTAACTAGATTTAAGTACTCAGGTTGAATCCCTAAATATATTTCATAAAATGCCAAAATCTCTATTTCTTCATCTTGATTTATTTATAAGAATCTCATGCAGTTTTTAACATGCTTAGCATGTGAATGTGAATTGTGAGATTTGTTGTAATTAATTTTCTACATTGCATGTCATGCCGTTTACTATTATTTAGGATTATCTGCATGTCGTTGTATGCACGCATTATTCATGATTTAAGTAGTGGTGTTTATATCTTGCATATGCATGTTTCCCCGAGATATGGTAGTGATTTTGATTTAGGCCCTATTACCCATAATATTGGCATGTTACCGTCAAGTAGTCTCATTCATGTTCATGTATTGTAACACCCCGACTTGGCTCACCCTTGAACCGACCCGGAAATGCTACTGGCGACCGAACCGTTCGATAATCTACTAGATTCGGTTAAGCTGACCCGGATCTACTCTCGGTGTCTTAAGATGAAGACCACCTATGTCCTCTATTCATTATTCAGATCATGATATTATTTCTTAGCATTCAATCATATTATCATGTTTTTTTCACTACCTCACATCAGTTCAAATATAATAAAAGTATAAACAAAATATTAAACATTCAGTCACCGAATACATGTGTGTGTGTGAAAGACCTCATTGCTCCTCCGTCCAGGCTGGCACTTCAATCTCACGGTCGTCACCTACATATAGTACAAAACCGTCAGCAACGGCTGTCACTGGTCCGGAAATAACTAATATCAAACTGGCATAGGAGAGATAACCCTCTTGTTAAAGGAAAACATTATATACTTCCTCAAGAACTCTCACAAGGGCACTAAAAGGAGCCGTCGCCCTCGAGCGGCAGCGTCCCCCATCCATTTCATTCTCTTTTCTTAATCATCTCATCTATTACGTTTTACATCAAATATCATTCTCGTTCATCTTAGCCCTCTACGTCCTCCATATTACTCTTGGCCTTGAGCCGAAGGCCGAGTACTCTCAGGCAGTCGCCATCAGTACCCTTTGAACCACAAGTCATGACATGCGCTGTACTAAACAGTACCTTCTCCGGGTGTGAGGAACTCAAACGCGGAGTTAGCAGGATCCCTCGGGATGAAGTGGGTCCTCCCCAACATCAATCCGTAGACGAACACATGCCCTGTCTGAAGCCATAGTCGCCTCCCTCTTTCCACCTCTTAGTGAAAATACGAAAACTATATATATGGGCCTGGGTAGGGAATTTAATACAATAGGCCCGAAGGCAACTTGTGGTGGATCTTGTTTTCAAAAACATACTCGATGGATCTCATCCTCGAGGGTTATTAATCTCGAAAAAAACTGTTTCGGCTAAATGACCCGAGATAAGTGGGATCCAATAAAACTCCACTTAACTCGTCCTGCAAGTAGAAAACCAAACACACGATGGAATAAAGCGTAAATCAAGAGACGAGTCCTAAACGGACCTGGTAGAAGCTCCAAGCGTGCCATCGCGCCTAGGCGGCTAGCTCCTACTCCGTACCTACACACCAGAATCAAATACTAACGCCCGTTAACTATATGATGCATCAAACTAATCCTAATTATCACACAAAATACAATCATCATCAATTAACAATCAAATAATCATAATGTAGAATAATTCTAACTAACCTATTCGTATCAATTTTATTATGTATTTTCAATTTACATTGTGGTCATATAACATGCTTAACTCAAATTACTTCATTAGATCACTTAATCTTCATTCACAATTCCCTAAACTCTGTCACTTATAATCTCATTCGTAATTAGAACTTAATCATATCAACAT
>JAVDBV010047874.1:0-14832 GCA_032619315.1 Piper longum
GTGGACCCGATTGGAGCAACCCACCGCGCCGGCCAGATTCGATGTTGCCGTCGATAGCCATCGCCGTCGCAGTCGGCTATATTGTCACCACCATTTGGTCGGGCTGGTTGAGACGGTGCCGACCCTTACCCCCGATTGGTCCGCCAGAACAGTCACCGAAAAACTATTGGAGCTGCCGAAAACCACCGGGACTCGCCGGAAAATTGCCGAACTTGCCAAAAAATTGGAATTGCCTGGTCTTCCGCTGAGTTTGTCCAATTGAACCTGATCGAACGTCGAACACCACTGAGCGCCGAATTTGAGCTCCAACACACATGACAAAACCTTAACCGTCACCGATTGTCGACGATGCGCAAGGTATAATTTATTTAATTTAATTATTTAGAATTAATGATTATTAGCACATCATGCTATGATAGTATGATTGAGTGACTGATGTGTTATGTATTTTTATGTTAATAAAAATATGGATGCATGTGATTGTGCGATATTAAAATGAATGCTAAGTGATTAATTAAGTCGATTAACAACTATTGTAATCTAATGCAACGTAGATTAGGAAAATTTATATTGATTATTATTGATGTATGTTGATTGATGCATGATGATGTGTGTATGCTATAGGGTGTGTGAATCCATCATGAACGGGCGTTAATATTTAGTTTTGATGTGTAGGTACGGACTAGGAGCTTGCCGCCTAGGCGCGCAACCAGGCTTGGAGCTTCTACCAGGTCTGTTTAGGACTCGTGTCTGTTTTACGCTCTATTCTATCGTATATTTGATTTCTTACTCGCAGGACGAGTTAAGTGGCATTTTATAGGATCCCACTTATCTCGGGTCATTTAGCCGATCGCATTTCTGGATTAATAACCCTCGAGGATGAGATCCCTTGAGTATGTTTTCGAAAATAAAATCCACTGCAAGTTGCCTTCAGGCCTATTATATACCCACGCCTATATATGTATAGTTTTCGGGTTTTCAGTGAGAGATGGAAAGAGGGTGGCAGCCATGTCTTCAGATAGGGCATGTGCTCGTTTGAGGGTTGATGTTGGAGAGGACCTACTTCATCCCGAGGGATCCTGCTAACTCCGCATTTGAGTTCCTCACACCCGGAGAACGTGGAGGCTTACGAGTATTGTTAAGTACAGCGCATGTCCGGACTTGTGATTCAAAGGGTACTGAAGGCGACTGCCTGAGAGTACTCGGTCTTTGTGCTCAGAACCAAGAGTAATATGGAGGACGTAGAGGGCTGAGATGAATGAGAAGGAAATTGATGCAAAATGCGATAGATGAGATGGCCAAGGAAAGAGAATGATATGGAAAGGGGACACTGCCACTCAAGGGCGTCGGCTCCTATTTGTGCCCTTGTGAGAGCTCTTGAGAAAGTATATGATATTTTTATTCAACAAGAGAGTTAGCTCTCCTGTGCCAGTTTGATATTAGTTATTTTTCGGACCGGTAACACTCGTTACTGAAGATTTTTTATAATATATGTAGGTGATGAGCTTGATTGGATGTGCTAGCTTGGACAGAGAAGCAGTGAGGTCTCTTGTACACACACACATGTTTGATGATTGAATGTTTAATACTTTGTGTATGATTTATTTACATTGAAATTGATGCGAGAAAATGCTAAGAGGTGATAATATGCTGATGATTAAATGCTATGACTCGATGATATGACGTGAATTGTGAAAAGAATGCATAGGTGGGTTGAGACCCAAGCTTGAGAATGAGTACACATTAAATTATATTCTGTGAATGAAATTATTGATATGGATATATATATATATATATATATATATATGTGTGTGTTTATATACATTATTTTGACAGGGTGGCCTCTGATTGCACTTTTAGGGGAGGTTCTGTCCATTTTTATTTAGAATTTCTTTTTGATTTTATTGTAACTGTGTTGGTGTGTAAATTTGTTGCATGTCATCCATGTACTGTCTTGTTAGGATTTTGTGCATTTACCCATGGATATAGCGAATCGTATCTTCATCTTAAGACACCAAGAGTAGATCCAGGTTAGCTTAACCGAATCTAGTAGATTAGCGAATGGTTTGGTCACCGACAACATTTCTGGGTCGGTTCACGAGTGAGCCGAGTCGGGGTGTTACAGGAAATATTATATGGATTGATGTGGGATTGATCTGTGATTGATGTGAGTATGATTGATGTGTGTATGCTATAGGATGTGTGAATATATCATAAGTAGGCGTTAACTTTTAGTTTAATGTGTAGGTACGAAGTAGGAGTTCACTGCCTACGCGTGAGAACATGCTCGGAGGTTCTACTAGGTCCGTTTAGTACTCGTTCCCCATTTTATATTCTATTCCTTTGTATATTTGTTTTATTACTTGCAGAACAGGTTAAGTGGCATTTTATCGAGTCCCACTTAACTCAAGCCATTTAATTAATTGATTTTTCAAATTAATAACCCTCGAGGATGAGATCCATTGAATTTGATTTCGAAAATAAGATCCATTGTAATTTGCCTTCGGGCATATTATATAAATCTCTTCCCAAACTTATATATAGTTTTATCATGCTTCAGTGAGACAAGAGATGGGAAAACCGACTTGCACGTACCATGAGCGGGTGAACGTGCTAGTCAAAGCGGGCTTTGGATTACTGAGAGGGTTGTTCCTTTCTCTATGGATCCTGACAACTCCCATTTTGAGTCCCTCACACTTGGAGAAGTGTGGAGGTTTACGGGTACTGTTTAGTACAACATATGTTCGGACTTGTGGTTCAAAGGGTACTAAAGGTAACTGCCTGAGAGTACTCGATTTTTGTGCTCAAGGCTAGGAAAATTATGGAGGAAATGAGAGGGCTTAGGATATACTAGTAGTCCCAAGGGAACAGGAAAATGAGAAAATGTTGAGAGGCATCAAACCAATCAATTCGGGATGTTATCGAGTCTGCAGCCCGGTGACTCCTCAGTAGATGCCCTTAGGAGGAGTGTTCATGAGAAGTATAGAAATATTTTCTTCAAATGAGAGGCTACTCTCATTTGCCAGTTTGCTATGTAGTTATATTTTTGGACTAGTAGCACTCATTACTGATGTTTCTTTTATATATATGTAGATAATGATTAAATACTTGGTGTGCCAGCTAGGATGGAGGATCAATGACCTATCTTGCACACACACACACACACACATGCTCGCCGACGGAATGCTTATTTTGGCTATTTTGATTGTTTGTTATGTTATTATGAAAAATGAAATTCTTGTGACGAAATTGCCTTATATAAAAGATAATATGATGAAAATTTTGGTAAATAGAAATAGGTAGTGATAATATAATCTGAAATATATATTAGTGTGCAGATTGAATGATAATGATGGAAATGAAAATTTGTAGGTGGGTCGAGACCCAAAACGTAGAGAATATTTTGATGAGGCCAGATTATATATTTGTGTGGAAAATATGGTGCAATGGGTGTATATGGATTTATGTATTTATCCAAGTTGATTTGATAGGGTGTCCCCTAATTGCACTTTTAGAGGAGACTCTATCCATTTGATTTCAGGAATTTTTGTTGATTTTATCGTAATTATTTTGGTATATAAACTGGTTGTCATGTCATCCATGTAGTAGCATGTTAGGGTTCCGTGCATTCATCCATGCATAGCGATTAGTATCTTCCATCTTGAGACGCCGAAAGTAGATCTACTCAGGTTAACCGACTGAATCGAGACCTATAACATTTTGGTTCGGTTTGCGAGCAAGCTGGATTCGGGATGTCACAAGTCTGTTTCTTGCTGGCTCATGAGATAGCTCCTCTATTAAGTAAAAAAATATATCCTGAAGTGGATTTTTGTTCCTCCATGTTGCTACCCCAGTCAGCATCAGTATAACCAATTAGTTGGAGATCATCACCTCTAAAAGTGAGAGAATAATGTGCAGTTCCTTTGAGGTAACGTAAAATCTTCTTCACAGCTTTCCAATGGGCAAGACCTAGGTTGGATTGATATATGCTTACTAATCTAACAGCAAAAGCAATGTCAGGGTGTGTGCAAATCACCGCATACATCAAGCTTTCAATAGCATTGGAGTATGGGATATTAGGCATTTTCTGTTTTTCTTCAAGATTCGATTCGTACAATTTAAGGTTTTCACCTTTGGCTGTTTGAATATCTATTAGGTGGAAATTGTGCATATTAAATCATTCTATAGTTTTACTAATATAAGATTCTTGAAAAAGAGATAAAATTCTCTTTGAACAATCTCTTTGAATTTTTCACATTTAGTATAAATTGAGCTTCACCCATGTCCTTCGTTTCAAAATTGGAGGAGAACCATTCTTTAATAGTATTTAGATATTCTTAGTTATTCCCAATTAACAAAATGTCATCAACGTAAAGAGATAGAACTACAATTGAGGTTTTTAAAAGTTTGACATAAATATAATGATCCTCCTTAATCATCATAAAACCATATGAAAAAAAATGTCTTTTATCTTTCAATTGTACCATTAGCTTTTCTTTTGATTTTCAAAATCGATTTGTTACTTATTGTTTTTCGCTCTTTAGAAAGATCAAGTAAAGTCCAAACTTTATTAATTTATTGAACCTATCTCATCCTCCATCGTCTTTATTCACATATCACCAGTAGAACTTGAGAGTGCTTATTGGACATTTTTAGGTTCATCTTTATCAATAGATTGAAGCATATTCATTTCCCCTTGAAGCATTAAAGTTTCATTCTCATTGTCAAGTCGACTTTGGGGTAGTGGAATACGATTACTTCAACGTATTTATCCTACTTCAGGAATTTGAATATTCCTTTTAGTCCCACTGGAATTAAATTTCTCTTCAACCTTTGGAACTGGTTGAATTTGATTTTTGCTACTTTCAATGTCTTTCATTTCAAATAAATAGAGGTCTGAATTGATATCTCCTCATTGTGGAAAATCATTTTCCAAAAATTTGACATCCCTAGACTCAAGTTCAATAATACTTCCATCAGCATGTTCACCAATGAACACATACCCATTGGAGTATTCAAAGTATCCGATAAAGATACACTTTCTACCACGTAGACCCAACTTGCCAAATTTGCTAGAAGGATTGTGAACAAAAGCACCAGACCCCCAGGGTCTTAAATGACTAAGTTCAAGTTTACGACCTGTCCATAGTTAATATAAAGCTAAAGATACTGACTTAATTGGTATTCGGTTAAGTATATAGGCAGCTGTTAAAAGAGCATCTCCCCAAAATAAAATAGGGAGGTTTGCATGTACCATCATTGACCTAACTATATCAAGAAGAGTTCTACTCCTACCTTCAACAACTCCATTTTGTTGAGGAGCGTTCGAAAAATTTCAATGACATGAAAGTGTACCCAGCCGAAACAAGTAATATAATGATGAATTTAAATATCGTCCCACAGAGAGATAAATTTCCTTAAATTAATTAAAGAAAATGTAATGAAGAACAAAACAAACACAATCAACTTAACCAAATCTAAATAATATTCTAAATTAAAGGAAGAGTTAAAATGATAAAACTCGTTGTAGAGTCGAATTTCCCATAACATAAATTTAATCATCACCGCATCTTACTCTTATCTTCTATTCCCTCGGATTGTCGAACTAGGATAATTATATGACATGGTAGCTCCCGCTCCTTCATGCTTCTATTATTTTGCCTAAATTTTTACCTTCCGGTGATAATTGATTAATCAACAAAATACTGTATTAAGATTTGCCTTACAATCACATACGGTGTTGTGTACTCCCAACCACAACGACAAACAAGTCAAAAGACTTGTCGTATGAAGAATTATGAATGACTAATCTAATTAATTTCTTCCAAAATCTAATAATTCTCATGATCTAAGAAATGGACAATCAATCTACTCTTAGTGTTAAGAACATGATAATTCAAACAATACGATTGAATAAAAGATTAAGAGGTTGAAATAAATTCAATTAAACCATGTTAAAATCCATTCTTCTCTAGAACGAAATAAAGAATTACTCCATAATAAAAATAGAAAACATTATAAAGAAGAAACTAGTTTTCATTACGCAAAGAAAAGAATTACAAACAATAGAACTTCTTCTTTTACTAAACTTCTAAGCCCCCCAAGTTGAGATATCTCAAACCACAAATGACCACCATTTTATATAGAAGACAAGATACCCAAGAGATACAAGAATTCGAGGAAGGATTCTACAACTCAATGTGGACTAATTGATTATGATGTCCGATGAAGTTTCCAATTCTCCGGCAACAGCGCCAAAAACTTGTTTGAATTATTTCAATGGCGTGCAAGTGTACACGGTTGAAACAAGTAATATAATGATAATTGTCCAAGTAGAAAATAGAACTAAGAGGAAAACAACAACAAAAATTGATATTTAGTTTAAGATAAAACTCGTTCTAGAGTCGAATTTCCCTTAACATGAAATTAATTTTCATCACACAGAGAATTTATGATCTTATGCAATGAATCACTCAACTGATCCCCTTCGTACATTATTTTATTAAATAGTTTAATTCTAGAATAATCATATGTTGCATTCGGGCAATTCATGGATTTAAAAATGTTGTATGCGACATATTTGATGTTTACCCTAAGTGAAAGTTTTCTAGAGGCCACGTCGATCAGTGTTCTCCCACTTGCCAAGAACCCTCTCCCGATGATGAATGGTATATTATCATTCCTTCCTTCCATTTCGAGCACCATAAAATCTGCAGGAAAGATAAACTTGTTAACCTTTATTAAAACATCTTCAATGACTCCTTTAGGATAGACCAATGACCGGTCAGCCAACTGAAGTGTGATGTTCGTAGGAGCATTGTCTTTGATCCCTAACTATTTGAAAATGGAAAAGGGCATAAGATTAATGCTAGAACCTAAGTCACATAAAACATTACAATGAACATCTCCCCCAATTGAACATGGCCACAACTTCATTGTCATCTAGTCTACTCTTCTTTGCTAGAATATCCTTAAGAATATTACATAACTAGGCATCTGCTTAAGTGCTTCAGCCAAATGTATGATAGTTTGAAATTTCATAAATATATCAAGAAATTGTTTGAAGTATTTTTCATCACCTTGTTTCCTTAGTCTAGAAGGAAATGGTATATTTTTTTCGACCTCTTTTATATGTACCTCATTTTTCTTTTTCCCTTTGCTTCCGAGTAAGCCAACCAATGTAATGGGTTCATGTTAGTTGTTTGGCTTTTCATTTTTTCCCTTTAACTTCATTGCGCTGAAATGGTTCCCATAAAGTAATATCATTCTGGGTTGTTACGGCTTTGCAATGCTCTTAACCATTTTTCCTTGGTTGTTCTGGTTGGCTGGGAAGTAAACCCTTGGGTCACACTCACTTGGTTCCTTGTTTAATTGCAACATACCTTGTTGCATAAACTGTTGTTGTTGATGTTGCTAATTCTGCATAAATTGTTGCATAGTTTGTTACATATAGTTGAACATTTGGATCAAATCCGGTCGCTGTAGCTGAAAAGGAAGTGAAGGGGGTCGAGAATATTGTGATGGTGGTGGTGGATTATTGAGGACAAGAGCCAATTATGGATAATTATTCCATGAAAAGTTGTGGTTATTGTGCAAGCCCAAATTGTAGATACAGGAATAGAGATTGTTATTCTTATTAAAGTTGCCTATGTAGTTAACTGGATCTGTTGTACATTGACCTGTAGAATGTCCTTGTCCACACCATTCACAGCTTGGCTCCACAGCCTTAACCTGTCCCTACATATTAAGATTTTGAACTTGATTAGCTATAGCATTAACCTAAGCAGATAAAGCAGTAAGTATATCTAATTCTAAAACTTTGGTAATCCTCCTTGGGTGCCTATCTTGTTTTGCATGATGGTTGCTAGGAACCATCAATTCAAGCAGTTTCATGTAGGTTTTTCCTAAGAAATGATCCATTAACCACAACATCAACTATGTTCTTTGTTTGCCCCAACAACCCGGTATAAAAAGTTTGGAGTTGCATTTATCTTTCTATACATTGATAGAACACTTTTTCAACAATCTTTCCCATTCCTCAAAGAGAGATTCACCATCAAACTGCAAAAAAGACAAAATTTTGTTACGTAATCTAATATTTTTAGAAGAAAGAAAATATTTTAACAAAATTTTTTCAAACAATTCAACCCAAGTGGTAATTGCATCTAATGATGACAACCACTTTTTCGCACTTCCTATTAATGAGAATGGAGATAAGCAATGGCGGAGAGCATCATTAGAGACACCAGCTTGCTTATACATATCACAAACCGATAGAAAATTGATGATATGCCTATCAGGATTTTTAATAGGAGATTCACTAAATTGTCCTATAGTTTGTAACATGTTAAATAAATTGGTTTAAGCTCGAAGTGGGTCTCTTCCACCGGTGTCGCAATAATACTAGGTTGTAGCCCTCTTGCAAGAGATACAACCCAATCTTAGATTGCCCTATTGTCACCATTGGCTAGTGCTACAATTAGTGGAAGTGGAGGCATTTGTTGTTGTTTTGGGTCCATGGCTTCTTCTTCTATTGTTTCTTGTGCTCTTCTTCCAACAACACACAAATTTTTTAAAGCCCTTTCAATCTCTGGATCACAAGAAAACAAAGGTGACTGTACTAATCGATACATAAATAAATGACAACAAGGAAGAAGACAATGATATAGTATTTTTTTAAAAAAAATAGACACTAAAATCTAAAAAGAAAAGAAAAAGACTAAAAATTCTAATCCTAAATTAACTAAGAAAATTCGATCTCCCCAACAATGGCACCAAAAACTTGTTCGAAAAATTTCAATGGTGTGCAAGTGTATATGACCGAAACAAGTAATATAATGATGAATTCGAATATTGTCCCATAGATAGATGAATTTCCTTAAATTAGTTAAAGAAAATGTAATGAAGAACAAAACAAACACAATCGACTTAACCAAATCAAAATAATACTTTAAATTAAAGGAGGAGTTAAAATGATAAAATTCGTTCTAGAGTCAAATTTCTCTTACATGAATTTAATCATCACCACTTCTTACACTTATCTTCTGTTCCCTCGGATTGTCGATTTAAGATTATTATATGGCATGGTGGCTCCCGCTCCTTCATGCTTCTATTATTTTGCCTAAATTTCTACATTCCGGTGATAATTGATTAATCAATAAAATAATCCATTAAGATTTGTCTTATAATCACATGCCGTGTTGTGCATCTCCCAACCATAACGACAAAAAAGTCAAAAGAGTCGTCGCATGAATGAATTATCAATAACTAATCTAATTAATTTCTTTTGAAATCTAATTAAACTTTATGATCTAAGAAATAGGCAATCAATCTACTCTTAGCATTAAGAACATAATAATTCAAACAATCCGATTGAATAAAAGAGTAAGAGGTTGAAATGAATTCAATTAAACTATGTTAAGTTTCATTCTTCTCTAGAAAGAAATGAAGAAATACTCCATAATAAAAATAGAAAACATTATAAAGAAGAAACTTGTTTTCATTATTGTAAAACTCCGAAAAAATAATTAGGTTATTTTATTTAGAGTTTTGTAAATCTTAGAACGAACCATAAATAATATTTATTTAAATTAATTCTTAAAAATCAATATCATAGAATTTTAATTATAACCTTTAGAGTACTTGTACAATGGTTTAAAATAAGTTTTATTTATTAACTTTTTGGGATTGGGACCCATTCGTATTAATGCAATAGTTAATTTTATTGACTTTTCGTTAACACACAAATAATATAATTATGAATGATTGTGTTCTTTTCTTTAAAAAATTAATGTAGTGGCTTCTTGAATACCACACCCATTCTTCTATATAAAGAAGAATTATGTTGGTAAATAAAACATCAACTTGATAGCTTGTGAGCACATTGGGCTCCCAAAAGGTAGACTTCGAGAAGTTTCATTCATATTAGGATTGTGTGTCATAGTTGTGGGTGCCTCATCACAATTTCATGTCTGTATAATTTCTCGAACTGTTATATATTCTTAATTGGGAGTCTTGGTTGGCCTGAGTTGACATTCAACCACCACGTACCAAGTGCAGCCGGGGAAAAAATTGACTCAGTCCGACACGAGGCAGCACTTACAAAATGTTATATATTCATATTTGGGTATCTCGATACGTTGCAGCACCAACAAAATGTCATATATTCATATTTGGGAGTCTTGGTCGGCCTAAGCACATTCGACCCCCATGCGCCAAGTGCAACCGGAGTCAATGAATTGACTCATTCCGACACGAGGCAGTACTCAAAAAATTCTTGAAAGATTAAATACCTGCCCCCATGCCAAAAGGGGTGACAAGGCACAGTGGCACAAGACTGCTCATTATGTACTTGTGATACCGAGAGGGTGAGTCAATGGTAAATATCGATAACTACAGGCCGAGGGCCACGTAGCATATGTGGATACATGAGATTGTAGCTGGATGGGTGGCCACCCTCCTAGATATTAAGAGTTCAGCATAGGCTTATAATCACTAAAAGTCGAATTAATGATGTTATGGAATATATTAATTTATTTTTTGTAATTATATGACTTAGTGCTTTTATCACTAACACAAATTTGCCTCCACATGTATGAGCATGGAAGGATGGGTAGAGTCGAGATAGCTAGAGGACTCTATTATTGAACAATTTTTTGTATGATAGTGGGATTTTGGTTCGGTTCATGGGGGCTTAGATTATTCCAAGCTAATATTTTATTTTTAAATATTGAAAATTAAAAGAAAATTAATTTACAAAACATTTAGTTTCGTATAGTAACACTTGGATCGTGGCTCGGAACGGGCAAGTCGTAACAATTATGGAGAGAAAAAATTACAAAAACTAGAACTACTTCTTTTACTAAACTCCTAAGCCCCCCAAGTTGAGATATCCTAAAAAACAAATGACCAGTCCTTTATAAAGAAGATGAGATACCCAAAAGATACAACAATTCGAAGAAGGATTCCACAACTCGATGTTGACTAATTGATTATGATCTCCGATGAACTTTTCAATTCCCCGACAACAGTGCCAAAGCTATGTATAGTCATCCACATCGAGCTTTGTCAACACCATAAATTGTAGCCATTAACTGGTGCGGGGACCAATAGATCCTAAGCTTAACATTAAAATTCCAAAACTAAGCATATCTCACATAATGTTTATACCCAAGAAGTACAAAATCACATTAAAAACTTGGTTAAATATTGTATATTTTAAACACTTAACAAGGAGTGTATGAAATAGACAATTGACAATTAATTCCCTTCTCTTCACACCACTCTCTAAACTAATTAGAGAGGTATTCAAGGCCTCGATCAATTCTCAAAGCCTTAATTTTGGTGTTGAGTTGGTTTTCTGTCATGTGCTGAAAATGTTTGAAGCATTCAAATGCTTCTACCTATCAAAAATAAGGTACACCTCACCAAAAAATATGAAATCATCTATAAATGTGATGAAGTATTTAGCAACATGTCTAGCTTTAACATTTAATGGACTGCAAATATCAGAATGAGTTTTAATTGCAATGGATTTTTATCCCTAGTGGCCTTACCAAAAGGCTTTCTAGTGGCTTTTCCGACTAAGCAATGTTTGCATAGGAGCAAAGAGTGAAGGGCACATGAGCTAACTACATCATTCGATCTTGTCCAATATGACCTAATTGTGCATGTCATACATTTGCATCAACGATAGCATTTCTTAAAGAAGTAATCAGCGAATAATCAATTTATATGAGAAATAGAATCATCAATGTCTTATATAAAGAAATTATCAAACATTAATTCAAAACCAAAATAAATAGCCCCATGATGAATAGTCATTGAACCACTTTTAAAATTCAAAATAAAATCCATCTCTAGAAGAACTCTAATAGACACTAAGTTCCGCCGTATTTCTAGAGCAAACAGGACATCGTGGAGAATTGAAGTGCGGCCTCCTTGCCTTTGTAATTTGCAGGTGCCTATGCCTAGGACATTAGAGTTGTTTCCTACATATATCCATCTTGTGCCTCGTGGAATCCAAAGAAATTCCGCGTATGCTGCTCTATTTCTATTTATGTGTTCTATCAATCCTAAATCAACAATCCACATAGGATGAGAGTCAGATAACTTTAAACAGCTAGATATAAGCACGTCAGAAATATTTGAAAAAGGACAAACCTTCTTTGGCACTAAACATTTGTTCGCAAAATGTCCTTTGCCACCACAATTATAGCAAGTGACATTCTTCAAGTTCTTCTTTCCTCTTTTCTTAGCAGCCTTTCCATTGTCTTTCTTAACTTGAAATGGTTGTTGACGACAAGATTTAGATTCTTTCTTTCGAAACCTCTTCCAACAAGGATATTTAGAGTTAGAAGCATGATTTTCAACTACAAAAGCTTCACCATCTGTTTTAGGAGCCTCAAGCTCTTCAGCTTCTAATTCTAAGTGATGTTCTAGATCCTCAAAAGTTTTGATATTGTCATTGTGGGTCATGTTTACTTTCATGTGCTCCCATGAATGGGGCAGAGATCTAATGACAACATGTACTTGTTGCTCGTAAAATAATACATGACCAGCACTAGAGAGCTCATTAATTAAGTTTTTCAACTCACATAGATGGTACCTCATGGTAACCTGGGAACGCATCTTGTAAGTGTTGAACTTAATAGTAAATGTGCATAATTTACTTGCAAAAGTCAAGCCATCAGCTTGGAGGAGCTGATGTGTATTCAAAGATTGATCTTCGATCAGGCTACCATCAATTGAAGATACGAGAGGAGGATGTACCGAAAATTTACCCAATTTTAGTTTTGCCCTGTTCGGGTTAGTATCGAGTTGGTTCAAGCAAGCTTGAGCTAGACTAATTTTAAGAATATGAGTATGAAGCCCAGATGGCCATGTGAGCATATTATGGAGGCTGAGTATGCCCGACATACATATGATAATTTTAGTTATGATATAGTAGAGCCTGAGTTATATGTGTATACATATAATTTTTATCAGATATCCAGGATTTTATGTTTAGATCTAGGTCATTGCTTTTAGCATCCGTTTGGGATTTTCAGTGTATCTCATTGCATGCATCATAGGGATTTCTAATGGATTTTAGGGTATCACCTCGCCACTAGCAGTTAAAAACTTAACTTGCTCCCGACTCGTATCAATATTAAGAAATACATCCCCAAAAATATTAAAAATATATAGTAAAATACCATAAAAATATAATAATCGAGTTCAAATAGATTATAAAAACTTGACTTGCGCCGACGGTGGTGAGGTGACGGTGGCAGTGAGATCACTGATGATGGTGGCACATTAAAAATAGAGTCATATGTCGGTGGGGGAGAAAAGAGGGTTGGTGAAGAAAAATGAAACGAAGGCAATTTTATAATAAAAATTTGGCATGCTCTCGACTCGAGTTTATATTACGAAATATATCTTGAAACTATAAAAAAATAGAGTAAAATAAAATAAAATAAAATAATCAATTAGAACTTGATTACTTTATATTATGATATTTTACTATATTTTTTCCAGCTGTTTGATAGATTCTAATGAGTGGAAAACTGCAGTTTGATAGAGTCCAACAAGTGGAAAACTACAACACACAAAACTCACCCTCATATATATATATTGAAATTTTAATTTGAAATTTTTATTATTATTAAAAATTAAAACGTATGTTTAATCTAATATATTTTTATTATGAATAATTTTTCTAAAAAATAAAATATCATTCATTATATAAAACATTAAAAAATATGTTTGAGAAAATTTAAAATTAGATAAGAGTATTTATGTTAACAAAATAAATATTATGAGTAAAATATTTTTAAAATATATGAATTGGCTATATGTGAAATAAAAATTTGAAACCTGAATATAAATTTAAAATTTTACGTATTTACAATAAAAAATATTAAAACTTGATTATTTACGAATGAATGAAGTGTGAGCCCTAATATCCTCTTAAAATGGCGGGAGCATTGGGCGGGAAGAAAAGTATAGCCCCTCTCTACCTATTACTACGAATCGCCGTCTACTATTCCGATCGCCGGCAACGGAACCATGTACAGAGGCGAGCACGATGGAGCTTCTCTCTTCTCCGGCGGCGGGTTCATGCCTTCCCAGGCCACTCAAACCACCGATTCCGGCTTCTCTTCCTCCAAGGTTCCATATTTCCTTTCGTTTTGTTTTTTTTCTTCTAGCGTTTCTGTTCTTGTGTTTGCTTCTTATTGGGTAGTATGGACTGTTCTTGATGTGGTTTTGAATTGTGTCTGTTGTGATGATTGTAGAATCGGGAAAACCAGGGCTTGCTGCCGCTGACGGTGAAGCAGGTCAGCGATGCCCTCCTGGCAAGCGATGACAGGTCTGGCTTTGTCATCGATGGAGTCGATGTTGGCAATGTACGAAGTTTTACCTTCTTTGTAGATAACATTCCTTCTTATCGTTATCGATATCAGTAGTTGAAATGTTGTTTAGGGTTTATGTGTGTTGCGAAGAAAATGATTTTTCTTTTATCAGTGTTTCTTTTTTTTTAATGTTTTTTTTTAAATGTAGATTACTCTGGTTGGTATGGTAGCAGACAAGATGGAGAAGGTTACAAATGTTACCTTTGTCCTTGATGATGGAACTGGGCGGATTGAAATCAATAAATGGTTCTTTGCCTTTAACTCACGATCATGGTGTTTAATTCTGTAGTGCATCTTTGTGGTTAGATGACATATTAAGTACGTGTAGGGTTAATGATCTCCTGGATTCCGAAGAGGTGGCCAAGCTTCAGTAAGTTGCCATTGATCTATTTTCTTCACTAACTTGTATAATTTTCCACTCCTTGATTTTTTTTTT
>JAVDBV010047875.1:0-22610 GCA_032619315.1 Piper longum
TATTTTGAGAGAGGCACACATGTCTTGTTATATGATTGATGTAAGCAAAGTTGGCGACGTTAATGAAAAAATTAATGTTTGCTGATGCCAATCAAGCGTTCAGAATGTCACTGTTTCACATTTGTAGTAGAACGAACCAGTGAAGGACAAGTAGATGATCCATATTAGTATCAACACATCATTTTTATCACTTTCTTTTTTATTATTTCAGATATTGGCAAAACGTAACAGGCAAAATGTATAGAATCATGGAACTTGAATCCATCATAATATGGTGAAGTAGGACGTCTTATATATATAATAATGTGTAAGGCCAATTGAAGTGCCTGGCTTTTTTATCTAGTTTGTTGTTATTAGCATCAAAGTGGCATAAGCCTTTTTTTTAAAAGAAAAAAACGAATTCGTTAGTAGAAAAATGACCAATTGCCACGGCTATATCCGTGGCAACTGACCCTTTCATGTGGCATATTAAAGGTTGTCACCGGGCTGACAGCGGCCGTTACAGCGGGCCAAACTTAACATTGCCAAAGGTTAACCGTAGCTACACTTGAAGCTAAGGTTTACCTATTGGACATCGTAGTTTAATTTAGCCATTGTGTTCATGTGGTTAAGCTGTGGTTAAATTTTGACCACCGCTTAACCGCGACAAACCTTTGTGGCAAAAGACAAAATAAAAATAAAAATTTATTGTTCTCTCTAGTGACGGCAAGGGCGAGAGGTCTAACATCCTTCTTTTAGTTCACATAAGAACCAAAATAGAAATATTATGATTGAGTCGAACCATGTTTAAAGCTGTTAATTTATAAGATTCGATCAATAATATGGATTGAAATAATTTATTTGACGTCATGAGAATGAAAGACATTACTAAGTATAAGTTAAAACACATCAAATATAAGTAAAAGTATGAAAGAAAATAATTTCGTTAAGCTCAAATATGTATAACATTTATCTATTATCCCACCAAATCAACTCAGAATCACATGACCTTTATATAATATGAAAAATGTCAATAACAAGTGTTATAGGTCCGAAAAATAACTAGTACGAACTAACAAGTGGTATATAATTTTTCACGAGAAAGAAAATAGTATGCATATCCTCAATGTGAACTCTCAAAGGGCACTAATTAGGAGTTGTAAGCATCGGTTTGAAGAGCATCCCATTCTAACTCATCAGATGCCTCTTCATTTTCTCATTTTCTTTTCTTTCCCTCGGGACTACCAGTATATCTTAAAGCCTTTTACATCCTTCGTATAACTTCCGGTCCTGAGCCCCAAGGCCGAATACTCTCGGGCAGACGCCTTCAATACCCTTTTCAATTATATGTATAGACGCACGTTGTACCAAATAGTACCCATAAACCTCCATATTTCTCTAAGTGCGAGGAAACTCAAAATGTGGAGTTGTCACGATCCCTCGGGAATGGAATGGCTCACTCACCAATTCAGAACCCACTTTAACTTGCACACACACCACTCACGATTGCGAGTCGACTTTTCCTTTATCTCACATCTCACTAAAAAATTTAAAAATCTACATATACATAGGTTTGGGTAGGGATCATAATATAATATGCCTGAAAGCAACTTGCGGTGGATCTTAGTTTGAAAACAATTCGAGAGATCTCATCCTTAAGGGTTACTAATCCCGGAAGTAAAATACATCTAAATAGCTCGTATTAATTGAGATCGATAAAACAACCACTTAACACGTCCTATGATCTAAAAATTAAATTCATGATATAACATAGCGATTAAAATTGAGAAGAGTCATAACGGACCTATGGTCCATGCTCCAAGCGTGACTCTCATTTATGGCTAGTTTGGACTCCAAAACCTATATCGTAACCCACTGCTGAGTAAAATATTGACATCTTTATATCATACATGCTCGTGGTACGTGCTTACATCATCAATACATAATAATAAAGAAGATAATGCTAATAATCTTACAACTAAACATCTAGTACGTAAATCGAGACATATAAATGAAATGATTAATAAATAAATACATTCAAAAATAAATAATTAAATAATGAATACATGAAAATAAATAATACTTTAATCATAAAATAATAATAAAATTATGTTATATAAATTTACTACTGATACGAATAAATATCAACATATATAAACAAATAAATAAATAATTTAATAAACATGTAAAAATAAATAGTTAATATTAATTGATCATGAATAATAATAATAATAATAATAATAATAATAATAATATACCTATCTAATATAGAAATACATAATTAATAAAAATAAATAATAATATACACTCGAACAAACAAATAGATGAATAAATAAATAAAATTTAGTAAATATGAATAAGATTAATATTAATGAGTAAATATATCAATAATAATAAAAAAATGACATAATCATTCATTATATACGACAAACATATAAATAAAAAGAAATAAATGATAATGAATAAATAAATAAACTCGTAACATCAAAATATATTAAATAATATGAATATACATCTAAATTATTATAGGGGTTTTGAATTACCAAAATTGGTCGAAAATAGCTTGAAAATGAGCTAAACCGGTTTAATTACACTAAATCGAACCTGGTCGACCGAGTTAACTCGATCTGGATCAGATAAACTGGTGGGTTGAGTCCTAGTTTGGGTCAAATAAATAAATAAATAAGAATTCTCATAACATTAATATATGCTAAATAATGTGAATATGCATATAAACTAATGTAATGGTTCTCAAATTACATAAATCAGTCGAAAAACAGTAAAATACGGACTAAAAATGAGTTGAACCAAGTTAACTGTATTGAACCGAACTGAGTCGGCCAAGCTAATTCGGTCTGGGTCAGATAAACTGGTGGATTGGGTCAACTGTGCTGGTTCGGACTGATGGACGTAGAAATGGAGTCATGGGCACATGTAGTCAGACGAGTTGGCGGGTAGGTGAGTAGTGTCAAGCAGGCATGTGCAAATGTAGGCAATTGGGTTTGACGTGATGGGCCATACTAGAAACTAGAAAATGCAAATCGTAGCAGGGCAGAGGTTGTCGCCAGTCACGATTGACAAAGGATGTCGAGGTGAAGGTGATGGCGGTGGTGATCAGCAAGGTCAAGCTAGTTATTGGCCAAAAAAGGGACAGAACCGCCGCTGGGTGCAGCAATGTCACTGGCGACGATTGTGGCCACAATGGTAGTCATGAGTGGTCTTAAAATAAGGATATTGGCGAGGGAAAGTTGTCTAGGTGGTCGAATTAGCTGGAGGTGGCTAGCCGATGCCGAAAAACGGTGCAAAAGGTGGTCGCGCTGAAAATCAACAATAAAAAGTGAGAGGTATGAATCGATCAAAAGCCGCGAGGCAGTCATGGTAGTGACGGTCCGGTGCCCAGGAATGGATAGGAGACACGCCGGCAATAAGCAGAAGTGGTGGTGGCGATGCTAGGAGTGGAAATCATCTAAAATAGTAGGAAAACCTCTAAAAAATAACTAGGTGAAGTTAGGACTAGCATGACTAACTCTAATCTTCCATGTGACATGATGAAACGTATACCTTGAGTGTACGCTGATAACTCGTATTCTATTATAACATAACTAAAGCTATCATTTGTATATTAGGCATATTTAACATCTCTAACATGGTCACAATGTCATCTAAGCCTTATACTCATGGTTTAAAAACTAAACAAATTTGAGACTGGCCAAAACCAGACAAGGTAACAAGCTGGTAAAACCCTAACCCGAAGCTAAAATTTTACATCAAGATTAGTTAAGAAAAAGTAAAAAGGCATAAGATGGCTAGGACGTCATTTCTCTCGTGAGGTTGAATGCAATTACATTGTCAAATGAGATTGCTTAATCTCAGTGTATATTCTCGTATATGCTAGCTAAGAGAAGATCTAGCCATGTATTAAGATCACACAACTATTTTTCGAACCACCTTCATGATTATATATTTAACTTCTTTTGTAATCCAAGTAATGACAATATTAATTAGTTATAACACCCGGTAAAGAAGTACAGAAAAACAAATGATAGCATCCATTAATTACTAAAATTTTAAAATTATTATTAAGGGTTTCTAATGAGTGATGATTTGTTTACAAGTCATTATTGTAACTATACTGACTATAAGGCCTTACTTATTACTGATTACTACTAGTATATGAACAATTAAACCCAAGACCATATTATAATTCTTGCAATTTAAATAATGTCATTATGTCAACTTTCAAGAAATTAGTTATAAAAGTTATCAAAAAATAATTACTTGTAAGGTCTTCCAGTCAATTATATTAACTAGAAGACCGAATAAATAACTTGACATGCATGGATATCACCCACATATTATTGAAATTTCTATAAAAATTCTAAAAAAATATTTAATAAGTGGTGGTTTGGGTACAGGTAAGTTGAGTTTCGGGCATGCAACAATTTTTTGTTTAAAAGCAGGTTAGAAACAAGTTAAAAGGTTAGGTATGTCCGTGCAGCATACGCAGATGGCTAAGATTAGAACGCCCTCCAAAGAAGGGGGCTCTAATCATTACCATCCATGATTACATGGGTGGCTAAGATGTGGTGCCGTCATTCTAAAAAAAATCAGCCCTCTAATCTCAATATAGATGAGGAAAATAAGACCAAAACTACCACAAATTCATGTCTAGAATAAGCATTCAGACGGTTTCAAATCAACCAAACCAAATTACTGATTAGGCATTCGGCAGATGGGTTTCATAAGTGAAATCAAACTAAATTTTAGTCATAATCTGACCAAACTGGACTAATATTTAGTTTGGTTTGTTCAGGAATCAAATAAATGAATTGTATTATAAATTATAAAAAAATACGTTTGTTTAATTATCAATGCAAACGTAATCACAGAAAATATATCCAAATTTATTATAAAAATAAAATAACTTTATAAAATTAACGTAAATTATAAATTATCGTTTTTTAATTTTTTCAAAAGAATTGTTGTTTCAATTAATTTAAATTGGTCGGTTTCGAACTAATCTATCAATTTACCTTTCCGGGTATCTATAGTTACATTCAAACTGAACTGAATTAATTTAAAATCGAATTAAATTGATAATTCAGTTTGATTTTGATTTAATCCCTCCAACTGCAACACCGGCAAAAATATATTTGCTAAAAACGATTAATTAGTTGTTTTCATTGCGTCGTTTTGCAATGCGATTTTATAATCTCATTGTACAACACGCCAACAAGGTTTTATGTAAACCAAAAGAACACGCCAACGAGATTAAATTCAATTCTTTCCCTCCGACAGCTCCGATTGCTGTGTAGGAGATTGAATTCACGTGAACAAGTTAAAATGAACACTTAGTTTTTTTTTTCACAACTGTATAATTTTCATATAATAATTAGAATCATCCTCTTAAAAAAAGATAGATAAATTTATATTCTAAACAAGTATAAGCATAGATGAACTTACAGTGTAGATAAAAATCATTCACTTATTCATAAGATATCATGAATAGTTAGTATGAGAAGCCGGCTCAATCAGTGTATATATAAACAAAGATGGTGTAGCCTATTTGATCACCGCCACACCCATCAAACTCTTTGTTGCAAACATTTTCTGCACAGATAGAGGTTCAACCATGGAGGCTAAGAGGCTCAAATGCTCCATTACTTGTCTTCTCGTTTTCTCCAGCTTCATCTCCTCCTCCTCCAAGCCAGTCAAAACTGTCACCAGACAACAACCATGCAAAAGGATGGTCTTATACCTCCATGACATTCTCTACAACGGCAAGAACAAAAGGAATGCCACAGCAGCTTTGGTGGCAGCCCCTGCATGGGGCAACCGGACATTGTTCGCCGACCAGCAGCGATTCGGGTACATGGCGGTGTTTGACGACCTGATAACCCTCAACGGAGACCTGGCCTCGCCGGAGGTCGGCCGGGCTCAAGGGTTCTACTTCTACAATGGTAAGGTGGCCTTTACTGCATGGCTGTCCTTCACCTTTGTGTTCAACTCTAGTGACTATAAGGGCACCATCACCTTTGCTGGGGCAGACCCTTTGTCGAGCAAGACGAGGGACATATCTGTGGTGGGTGGGACTGGGGACTTCTTCATGGCTAGAGGTGTAGCTACCTTGTCTACCGATGCTTATGAGGATGACACTTACTTCCGATTAAGGGTGGATGTCAAACTTTATGATTGTTATTGAGATTTTTCTCGGATCATTGATCTTTTTTCACGGTTTTATTGTCTTGCTGCTAGTTTAATCAAGTGTTCTGTAGAAGATGTGCTTTTGTGGGTATTGGGCAATAGAAAAAGATTCATTTCTGTTGTCATTTGGTTGTTTCAAACTGCTTATAGCAATCATAAGAGCTGTTTTTTAAATATACATATATTATAGTAAAAGACCATCCTGTTTAATGAACTTCTCCACCCAACATGAATTAAAATCAGAAGAAACATGCTTCTAGTCTTTGATGCAAATGATTTGCTTCATCGCATGATAGCCTTATTAATATAAGGACTAAAGCACCCGATAACGAAAAACAAAATTTTCACCTGACACAAACTATGTTAAAGCAATTTTAAAAGGGTCAATGTTTATGTTGAAAAAAAAATTAAAGGGGCAAAAACAATGCTCTAAACCCAAGAAAAAAACAATAGAAAAACCAAAGATGGAAAAGAATTGAACCATACAAAAATATTTTGTACTGCATCTAAAATTAGGATAGATTTGCCGTTAATGTGGAATTTAATAGAGCTGTATCTTCTGGAGGTGGCTTTACATATTTACCAAGTGGTTTTTGCCTTTGTCGCCGGATAATTCTTGAAATCTTATCTCTGCTCTCTTTTTTCCTTTTCTCCTTTAGCTTGTAGCGTTGATATCTCTCTCTTTCATATGCGCCTTTCCAAAAGACCTCGCCAGTGGATGGCCAAAGCCATCGGCAATTAGGTTTATCTATGTCCAGTTCTTCAGCTAAATCTTCATCCATACTCTTCAGAGTGCTAAAAGAGAACCAATTCACCCACATTTTCCCTCTTCTATTGTGCATTTGGTGGTGCTCCGTCATCGTGCCAGTTTCAGGATTGACATATATTATTCGTCTTGCACTATGGTAAGCCCACACATTAACCATAAGTTCTAATACACGCGAATAGCAGTGACGATCCTGGATTTTGAGAGCACCACATGAATTGAAAATTGTTGCATGCAATGATATACAGGTATAAATCATGCATTACTCAGACCTTAAAAAAATGTGGCTTAGAACAGTGATGATGCCAGTACTAAAAGAGGAACATACATCAGCACTTAAACATTATTGAGGAACGAACCATTGGAGCATTTATAAGGGCATTTAGAATATATTTCAACAAATTCTAGAAACAAGCTTGTCTCAGATAATACCTCATATAAAGCCAATAAGCAGTGACCACTTCCATGGTGTTGATTATACATTTGAGCATCCAAGGCATCCACAAACATTCTGGGGAGAAAATGGTAGTTAAGAAATGGTTGTGATTTGCTAGTAATGATAAACAAATCATGGCCCATTGTATGGTCATCATCCACGAAAGTAACAACAGTTTGTACGACTAAAGAGGTTAACACCTGGATTCACCATATTCCAAACACACAAACAAGCAAGCAGACTGTTAAAAGAATGTTCAGTGCTTGCTCACAATTACTTGTGTGCATTTTTTACCTTGAGAACATGACCAACTCGAGAAAAGATCGAGTTGGCAAAACCCAGCTACACATAACAGACCATGATCCACCATCCTTAGGCATTGGCGGTATTTTTACCCCTTTTCTGTCCTTTATTCTGTACATCTTTCCAAGAGCTTCAGATACAGCATACCTTCATTTAGAATATCATGGTGGGAAAAATGAAAAAAGATCAGTAACAATTACATATTCTAATTTTGATAAACCAACAGTGACTAAAACTTCATATCTGTTTTTAAGTAGACGAAAATTACTTAAAATAAGCGTGCACTCACTTGCAATTCCCAGCATTTATTGAGTCACAGAAAGACCAGAAGTCCTGCTGTGAAGGGTTTCTAGGATCATTATCCATGCGAACCCAAAAGTAGAAAGCATCTCCATGCCTTTGTGTTTCAATTGCCTCTAACAGTGATCTCTCAGCATCTTTTGATAAGGATTCCTGCACACATAATAGAAAAATGTGAATAGCATGAGCAATATCCAACAAAAGCAATTAACATATCGGATATGAGTTATCAAGTAAATTCACAAAGCTAGAATGGACAATTACGCAATGCTCTAAAATTATACCTTTCTTGCTATCACTCGCCATGACTGAAATCCAATCCAAGCATTCTTATGAATGCGATCAATCCTGTTGGCTATTGCAAAGAAAGCTCCATAATCCCCTAAAATATCGCGGTAATAAGGATCACTCAGTATGGGAAGTCTAGAAGATGCATTTATGTCATCTGCTCCTGGTCTTAGACCATCTGTTGACTAAATTCAATAGAATTTTAATAAAAAATACTTAAAACAAAGACAATGCGCAAGCACATTATGAAAATATAAATAGACAAAGAAATTAAGGATCTAAAATAGCTTACCAACCCCACTCCACGATATAGTGTTGTATGATGCAAAAATGTCCAGGTACCTTCACCAAAATAAGGCTCATATATACATAGTGGCTGCCCCGTTCTTTCAAGTTCTTGCTCATCTGTTTCATGAAGCTCATTTTTAGAACGATCAGCCTTCTTCGCATTTCGATAAACATCCTCCCATGTCCCACGAGGCTGATCCATTCTCTCCTTGAGCTATATATTTAATATATCATAATTGCATTTAGTGAGAATAATGTTGAAGTATATTTGTTCAATCTTTATGCACTATATGCTACCAATCCAAAAGAGGGCCACGTGAATCTTACCTCTTCTTCTTCCCTTTTCTTCCTAGTATTAGTCCTCTCAACGGCTTTTTCATCCTCCCAATCAGTTAGAGAGAAAGCTTCCTCCAATGTGTGAGTGTCATTGGCTAAATGTTGTTTCCATGATCTCTCCACCTCGTCCACAAAACTATAGCTTACAGAAGTTCTCTTTGCATGCTTAAAATTTGTACTTTTGCGGAAAAATGGCCAATGCCACGTGACTTTCAAACTTGCAGGTATTTCCATAACATCCCTGGGGCTTGAAACGCCTGATGGAAGCTTGAGAATATATTCAAGCAACATAGCATAGCCTTCAAGAGTTTCAGTAACCATGAGGTTCGTCACACGAGATTTTCCCATTAAGGCTACATCAACCGCCACATGTGACATTTTACCATTTGGGACTATATGAAACAAAATTCGAGTTAAGGCTTCCATATTATCCTTCGGGAAAAGGTAGCCACTTACCCTGTCAACAACCTGAGTTTGTTGGAGGCAGAGGTTAGTTTTCTGCATATTACTTCTCAACTCACAAAAACAATAAACAGAAACACCAGGAAACTTACATGCTTTCGGATCATGTCAAGATCTGGAGCAATAACGGCCTTTCCCAAGCTCATAGCCTGAACTAAAACAGGAGGAAACGATTGCTCCTCAAGAAATGATCCATATAACACAAGATCAGCTACACTAAGAAAATTGTTGAAGTCGCCATCCACAGCTATTTGTCTAACACTGCCTTCAGGAAATCCAAGGTTAAGAACAATGGCCTGAAGAGAATAGCGATCATCAGCTACAGGTCACAAAAACGGATAATATGATCTTCACTATGCACAAGTCTGCCTACCTCTAGAGCAACTTTATAGGCACCTGTTAAATTAGCATTCATTATGCCCACTTTAACATTTGCCTTGGATGTAGTATCAGATGACAACTTGGATACAAGTGGCAAAAGTGCTTGCAAAACGAGGGTATGTTCTACCCACAAACCACTGTATAAGAATTGACTCCCGACTATTGCTATTATTACATCTTCTGAAGTGTAGCCCATGTCTGACCGAACACTTTTATTCTGCAAAGGAAAGAAGCTCTCAGCTTCCAATGCTTCAGATGAAAACACTGGGATAACAAAGTAGTTTCCACCATCGTAAGCAGAATACATGACCTGGTGGTACATTAAACAGAAGAAGTGTTAAAGGGGAAAACAAGAATAAACATCCACAAAAAGCTCAATTAAATAAACATATTTACCGGGAAATAATAATTCGGAAACACGACAACTGTAGCCCTATTGAAGGCACGTTTCCAATGATTGGCCAGCTGAATTTGCCAGTCCAATGTATAGTTGCGTGAACGTAGAGCCAACGCTGTTTCATGGATGGTCCATATGAGAGGCACTGACTTGAAAGGCTCCTGCAAAAGACTGTAGAGCACGGTGAGCATAAATATTTAACAAACAACTGTACCAAGAATTCACAGACTTTATTTCTAGTAAAGAAACACTCCCTATCTTTCCAGAGTGATAACACATAATGACAGCGAATGTATGCCCGAGCTATTTTACATTTCTATCGTGGCCAAAACATGGATGAAAATGATCAGTCAAAAGTAAAATTTTGGAATTTGGAAACGGAGTATCTACCAGGAAACAATTTCTTTTCCTTCAAGAGAGTTGACAAGGACGCCGTCATAGCTACAGAAGCAAAGCAAGAATAATTTAGTGCTATTAACAATTTAAGTTTGATCATAGCATTTCTAATAAAGTTAAAAATCCAAATTTTAAAAAAATATATAAAATAAATTTATTTGATGAACTTGGACTAACATCAACCAATCAACAGCTGTTACACGTTCACCATTAATTTGCAGGATTTTGACAGGAAAACCCACACTTCTCCAATCAGAACTTGCAGGTCCATCTTCCAGAGCATATAACTGCAAGGCCCAAAATAAAATGCTCACAAGCAAGTAACATTTACTACACATTACAAACTACAATTTCCAATACTTAACCCAGCTTATGAATGAAAATTTCACAATGGGAGTAACTCAAAAAGCAATTTTCAGTAAAATAAAAACAATTTAAATTGTTTCCACAATATGGATGTCTTAGTAAGTAGCATTGATCAAACAAGTGCAAAAGCCAGAAATCGAATACTTTTCAAGCCAAAACTGCGAAAAATACCTCAATTACGTAGCCAAGCTCATGCAGAAATTTCACCAAACTCACCATCAATAACTCCATACCATCCACTGACAAAAACGGAAGAACCTGCATCCCAGTCCAATCAAACAATGCAACATAACCAATTCAAACACCAAAAAAAGATAAACTTGATCTTAATGCAATACCAACCACAGCAAGCTTCGGCTTCCTCAATGCCCCACGGACACCAGACGGCCGAAACGAGGCAACAGAGCTGTTCAACTTCAACCTCTCCCACATCTTCAATGGCGGCAGCCTCACCCCATCACCAAATCCAGCCAAAATCGGAGCAGGCTGCACAACAGGCGGCTTCCCCGACTTCTCCACCAAGGACCCAGGAAGGAAAGCTTGAAAGGCAATCACAACGAAGAAGAAGACGGCGACGGCGCACACCCACTGCAAGTAGTCGACCTTGTCAAAGAGCACAAGCCTCGCAAACCTCGACCTCGGCCGCTGCAGAAACGGGTGGCGATAGAGCCGGGCGGGGGAGGAGCGCATGAATGGCACCCTCTTGGCGTCCATGGCAGGCCTCAAGTCGGCAACTTTCCTCACTGACGACATTCCAAACCGATCAAATCCGCCATTTTTTGCAAGCACCGAATCGTCGCTATTGCCGGGCAAGACAGTACGATTCAGAGCTCAAACTGATCAGCTACTTGAGCAGAGATCAACTGCAAGGGCCAACCAAGATGTAGGGAAGCAAGGAACTGAGACTTTGGCGGAGAAAGGTGGGAGCTTGGCTTGGTTGAGTGAAGGGTGGCGGCGGCGGTGGTGAAGAGGAAGGCGAGGAAGAAGAGAAGAGCCTGCGTTGATGTAATTACCATTTATTTACCATGGATGCGGGATTTGGGCGCAGTAAAAACGAGATTTTTTTTACTGGCTTTTGTGTTTTTACTGCGGTAAACGAGTCAACGTTGGGCCATTTTGTTTGCTTTCTTACTGTGCCGTCGGCTTTTTTATTTTTACCGGCCTTTGCTTTAACGTATTTACCAAAATACACTTAAAGTTAAAATTTTTTTATTTCCATGGAATGTAATGAAATATTGCTCGGAAAAATGCAACGAATTTTTGCTGAAATCTTGGCTGCCTTCGTCAGCGCTCAAAGAATTTTCTATTTGTGCGAAAATAATTATTTATTGTTTACTATTTAAAAAATTGAATTAAATTTAATAACCCTATCCATTATTTTATTCTTCTTGGAGTGCATAATATATAAAAGTTACCAATTTTTAATACATGGGTAAACCACTATTTCCGTCATGTTTTTTTTTTTATAATTTCCATGGTGTTGTGTAACAACGTTAGCTTGCAACGGAGTATATATATGTGTGTGTGGGTGGGTGATGTATCGCTATTATAAATAGGAAGGGGCTCAGAATATGAAATAGCTAGCATATTACCAATCAATTTACAGAAACCAATCTGTAAAGATAACCAAACTAAGTAAAGAAGAGGCTTCTTTTTGGTCTAACACTTTATTAGAACAAATGACATACATATATCACTCTCAGAAAACTTGGTTTTGTGGTCATGAAGGCCAATGCATTGAAGATCATCCGAAGGTTTAAACTTCTGAAATATCAATCTTAGAGTACTGGAGTTCCCAAGACTCTCGAATGTCTCAAGAAACATCTATGGCTGGGATGGAGAAGGCGAGCTTGGAGGCTTGAAGTCTGGATACTGCATGAATAATGCAATGCAGATAATATGTATCAGATCAAATGAGCAAAACTTATATTAGGGTCAAGTCGTATTGTTCGCACTAATCCTTTCACGATGCTAAAATATATTTCCATACAAAGTAGAAGATGAATTAGTCATGAATGTTTCTAAGATTGTTTGGTAAGTGTCTGTGCAATATCACTTACGTATGGGTATGGAGATAGCGGTCTCTTCAGACCACTGATTGATTTTTCCTCAACTTTGGCATTGGGGATTGAATTGATCTGAGTTGTTGTGGCAGCAGGTGCTACCACTGTCTTCTCTTCAACAGCGACAGTAGCAGCAGCCTCGGTTGGTGCTGGCAATGCTTTCCCATTTATGGTTGGTAGAACAGCTTTCCCAATCACCTGCATTACCCACAAATTACACAAACAACCAATATTCTTCTACTTAGATTTAGCATCACAAATAAACACACATTTGTTTAAGAAGCATAGATTTTAATGCCTATGCATTACCAGGAGGTAAAGTGAAAATGTCATACAATGTCATCATGCAATTTTTTACCTTGATCTCATCAAGTAGATCTCCTGGAGCCACTTTGCTGGTCAAGAACTCATCAAGCTCTTGTAACGTTTTCTTCCTATCCTGTCAAAAAAATAGGGAAAATGTGTATCAGTGCATGAAGAAATAATACTGAACATGCTAGGTTGAATGACCTACTTCTGCAAATAGGAGTTTTTTGGTCACAAATTGTACAAGAGCAGCCGAACCCAATAATTGAAGAACTGTTTCGGTCTGGAACATCAAGTTTGCCAAATCAATTAGTTAGTTTGAGGTATTTTCAAGTGGAAAGAGTTATCATAAACAACACAGAGTGATCAATTTTTGACCTCAGCAAAGATTAAAGCTCCTAATCCAGCTGCTGCTGCTACTCCAAGTGCAAGAGACGAACCATCAGAATCATCCTGCAAAAACAGCACATTACCGTCAATGACAACTAATCAAGCAGAAAAATGAAACATTTTTTTTTTCCTTAGTTAAAGATAGTTGTTATTGTTGAATTTTAGCTGTTGCGTGTGGTTAAAAGAGGCGGTAAAAAGTAACTCCAAGAGCAGCACTCAATGCATCCTTGAGTTCACCCAAATCAAAGCTTAAAGATTTTTTTGGAGCAATCCAGGGGAGACCACTTTTCTGCAATGAGAAATCAAGAAGAATGAGCAAAGTGCTTGGTGAATTTGGAACACTAGAGACGGTCCAAATAATAGAAGCCAATAAAGAAGGATAGGCAACACCTTCCATCCTCGAGGTCCTTCTGCTCCATCTTTGATTGCATAAGCTTCCTTGAAACCATTCAACGTCACCAATTCAGCAACCATTTCAGAGTTCCCATCAAATCTGGCTTAATTCACAGGTAAATAAAGTTAGGCTCAGACATCATGTCAAATAAAAACCACAAGGCACCACATCTGTTCACTGCAACTCAACTAAAATTGATTATAAAAAATACAGTACCAAAGCAGATTGAATATTAAACAAGAACAATAGTTCATCCACTTACACCTTGCTGCCCGCAAAATTGTCAGCTACAACTCATTTGCACAAGGAATTATAGATGAAAGCATGGCATGATATCCATCTACTAAAGTGCCGAAATAATTCTTAAATCTTACTTGTCAAGAATGTACAATGTAGTCTTCTCCGGTTCATTGAATCTCAAAGCCAGCTTCTTCAAGAAACCAGGTTTGTCACCACCTTGATAAACAATTGAAACCGGTTTCTTCTTGAGCTTACGAATATCAGGGCTGCCCCCTTCTCTAAAATCCTGTCTTCTTCTTATATCGACCAACTGTGCCGACGCATCTTCAGAAAGCCTTGCATATGCACTATTTGCAGATGCCACACCATAGTTCTTACCCTGCTTGAAGACCTCAGACAAAACCAAAGGGATGACAAAAGCAGCAATCCCGCCGGCAATAACTGGTGGATTATCCAGGCCATAGCTAACTAAGCTATCAACGAGACCCCCCACATCAATTTCTGGAGGAGCGAAAGAAGATGAAGCTTCCACGGACTGCTGCAGAGCTTCCTCGTAAGTCAAAGCTCTTGCAACACCGTTTCCAACAAGGTTGGTCACTAGCACTAAACCCCCAGAGAGAGCAGATGTCATAGGCAGCTTGGGGAATGGAGGCAAAGGAAGTGAAAACAGCTTCCGGGTAACTCCAAGTTTGTCAGCAGAGTAAGATGGCTTGTGAGCTGACACCAAACGCAGACCCTTAACATCGGGAACCTCCATGTCTCAATTTGTATCAGCTCCTACCTGCCCACTATCTTCTTCTTCTTCTTCGATGGGGTGTGGACGAGCAGAGAAGGGGAGGAAATTGGAGAGGGAGGAGGGACATGGGGAGAAAAAGAGAGTCAGAGCGGCCTAGTGGCCAATGGCAGGGTCGACAACTGGCAATTGTAGAGGTGGCGGAGTTGGATGTTGGTGCAATTTCACTGGATTTTGTGTGGATGTGAGAAGGCGGAGAATGAGTTTGGATGGTATCTTATGGGTATGTACTGCGGTACTGGTAGCGTGGTACTAGACGGTGTTTGTAAAGGGGAAGAAGGGAGAGCTGGGCTTTGCTAGAGAAGTCATGGTTCAAGGTTGTATCTGGGTGTTCCAGTTTGTCACTTAATTAAATTTTTATTATATTTATATTCAATAAACAATAGAATTAAGATAATTATAATTTGATTTAAACGTAATTAAACTTGAATGCTAATCAAATTTACTCGAACCCAGCAGACCTATCAAGTTTACAACAAAATTCAACTAAACTAGGCGAATGGGCATCTAAAAACAACTCACTCGAATTCAACAAATTTATCGGATTTAACTCAAACAAAACTCAAAGTGGAACAAATCCGGTTCCAGTCCAACTAAACAAGCTCAACGAATCTCGGCTAATGCAGTAATGCACACATACTAAATTCAAATTTTATATAGTTCAAGACAAACAAGACTGATAAAACAGAATATATATATATATATATATAACGACTTCAAGTCCAACAAAACTCAACAAACCCAATTTATTTGAATTCAACACGAATTTAAGCCCAACAATGGTAAAATAAGTCCGGTTCAAACGTGGCATAAATCAACTAAATTAAACTAATTGACACATACTAACCAATTTACTCGAAATTAATAAATTTGCATTATTGGGTGCAAGCCCAACAAAATTCATCTAAACTCAGATTAATATACATTTAATGTTTTATTTATTCAAATTTAATAAATTTGTCGATTCTAAAAATAAACAAAATTTAATGTGCAAAAATATGTTTACTTGTTTGGGGGAAAAAAACATGTAAAATATTCAGAGAGAAAAGGGTGCATGCAGCAGGACGCGTACGTACGTAGCATCACCAATTGAATCCCACGTCTCCTCTGCTTCTTCAATCCCTTCGCTCTCTTTCTCACGTCTCACCTCTTCATGTATGAAAATCTCTCTCTCTTTCAACAATAATTTATAAACAGAAATCAATATCATAACATATTTAGGTCCCTCGCCAATCCGACCCACAAGTTTCGCTTCCATGGTCCCTCTACGGTCCATGGCGTGTGCGTAACCGCTGGGAGTACCTCAACGCCTTCGTCCTCCTCGCCGTCGGCATTTTGGCTCAGCTCTCCACCGCCGACGACGCCCTCATTTTCCTGGCCATCTCCGCCGTTGTCAACCTCCATGACCTCGCTGCTCACATGGCCGGCGTCGACTTATGGTGGTCGGTCATGTGGTCGGACACCCGGCTCGTGCTCGTCGAGTTTGCAGCTCCCTTGTTTCACTCCCTCGGCTTTCTTCTTACCTTCCTTACCGTAGCTGTGCTTCTTGCACAGGTGAATATGATCAAAGCTTCATAACCTCGATTACCATATTGTTTAATGTTTACGTCATCATATCGCTTTTATGTTAAACCATTTTGTAAGATGATTTGGAATTGTCAAGGGTAGGTGCAGTTGCACAAGCATTGTCTGAGTCTGCTTGTTGCAGGGTTGGCTTTGTGGGTGATTGGTGCAGTTTTTGATTCTTGTCAAATATATGAAACAGATGGTGGACATGTTCAAATCCTGCAAAAGGGTGTTAAGATCCCATTTCTTATTGGCAGTTGGTTGTTTCTTTTTTAAAGGATCTTCAATGGCAGAGAGCATGTTGATCCTGTTCATCACGCGAGTCAGCTCCTGGTAGTTGTTTGAGCATTTTGATTAATACGATCTATTGCTTATACATATGGCATTGTAAGGTAAACATGCGGTGTTATGTTTGATTTGATAGGGGAGGAAATTGGTATGGTTTGGAATATGGGGAAGCTTGCTGTTCTTGGTGGGGGGCTTGGTGAACTTGGTGAAGGTGTTCAAGATGCAACAAAGGAGTAGAGTGAGGCTGGAGCGGCTAAGAGGTGGAGCACAAGAGCGTCTGAGGCGAGCAAGAGAAGGGCAAGAACCACTGTTGGGAGAAGAAACAAGGGCTGTAAGGATTGTGAACGAGAAGAATGATAAATCTTCCACAACCTACAAAGATTTTCTAATCTCTGAATCCTAAGTCCAACTCAAAAACTGTGTGCACTCCTTTGATTTGAACTTCATGTGTTAACATGTGTGTTTGAATGAAGGGTTTTTTATCGAACTGCTTTTTTTGGATAAAAATTAACAGACGTTAAGGAGCGCGCATCAGATAGTGCCCGTTCATAAATTAGACAACGAATGGTCATATATATCTTGCTAATAAACTGGCAACTAAGCACAGTACTAAGTGTTCTGAAATCAGCTCATTTTTAACAATTTGCCTAATTTTTTCAAACTCTTAACGAGCTCTTCACAGAGTAGCCGTCTCTACTAAGCCACGGAACACTTAATTTAAAATTCTTGCATAAAGAAAGCCTTCCAAGTTCCAGAAAATGATATAATTGAAAAGCAGACAATTATGTGATTCTACTATAACAATCATGCAAACATGAGGCAGAATAAAATTTTCTTTCTCGGCACTCAAGATTACAACACTTTGTAATCCTATATAGAAGAATAACAAATATCAGTTGAATGTGAGCTGATTAGCTCTGCACAAGGTGAAGGGTTCACTTGTATGGCTGCCCCAGTTATATCCCCACACTTCCAACCCATCTCAGATGCACTTGGTCCATTGAGGGTGACATTTGATAAGCATATACTGGTAAATGGAGAGTTCTTGATCCCCTGCATTGTCCCTGGTTGCACAACATTCAATCCCCACACATCCTTGATTGTGATACCCTCCACAATCGGCAATGCATGGGGGTTGTACCCATCATCAGGATGATCCCCTACATCCCCAGCAATCTTAATCCCTTTACGTACCTTGTCCATGTACACATCTGATACCGTTATGTTCTTGATGGTTCCACCTCTGCCAGTGTTGGTCTTTATATGGATGCCAACGCCGGAGTTGAGGATGTTGATCTGTTCTGCCAGGACGTTTTCAACTCCGCCGGAGGTCTCACTGCCGATGGCAATGCCAGCGAAAGGAGTGGTGCCTGTGATCCTCCGAATGGTGATGTCCACACTAGGACGGCCGAATGCAATGCCATATTGATCCCAACCACTCTTTACTGCCACGAGATCATCCCCGGTGGCTATGTAGGAGTCTTCTATGCACACTTTGTAGCTGGAATCTAAATCCCATGCAATACACATAAATCTAGATGGTAGGAAGACTTCACATAAAAGATACGATATATTATGTATGAAATAAGATTAGAAATCCAATTTTTAGATGTATTCGACACCGTGTTTCGTGCCCATCAAAATAAAAATATATGTTGAGTTCTTACCTGGGTCTATGCCGTCTGTGTTTGGTGAGTTGGAAGGCGCCAGAATAGTGAGATACCGTAAGACAACATTGCTGCAAAGAAGAGGAAACATTAGCTGAAACAACGGCATAAAACATGTTCTGGAGTTTGGAACTTCTGATAGTTAAACAAGAGACACATTTCCCGGACATTTATCTAACATAAAACTCTGTCAATTGATATAAATTAATATAAGCCAGAGTGAGATTTTCCAACCGCACATGGGTACCTTATGACCTTGGTGTTAGTGAAAGGAATAACTGTTCAGAATTATCACATTTAAACTACATCTAGTACCAGTTTCTTTCTTTCATAAGGACATTGTAAATTTAAAAGTCTGGACCAGGACTCCAATTGTAATCAAATTGACCATACAATGACTGTCTTTCGGTTTTTTAAATTGATTGACCAGAAGGTTTAAAGAAAAAGAAAAAAATTATTCCCATTTTTTTTCAACATAAAATTATGCTACCACTGAAATTTGTGCATTCACTTTTCCATAGAAAGGCATGATACAAAAAAATTGAACTAGCACAATCCGAAACAGAATAGTTCAAAGCAAAAGCCGCACTTATGTCACAAGAGCTAAAACAGGTAATCTCTATCTTTCTTAAGATATATGAAAGTGCCAAGAGTGAAGTAACTAATACTGAAAAAGAATTCTCCAGCATACCTGCAATAAACAGGATGGATATTCCAGAATGGAGAATTCCGAAAGATAACATTGGAAATGAGTATATCCTGGGAGTTCACAAATTCAAGGAGATTAGGCCTGGTAAATTGGAGAGTCCTTTGCCTCCACATGTTCCACCATACTTCACCTTGCCCATCTATGGTTCCATTCTCACCTGTATGAAACACAAATTTATTAAACAAAAACAATCAATTATCGTTTGCAGCATTGTGGTTCTTCACAGTTGATAATTAATCATACATTCCTCTAAAATGCCAGTTGTGACAGATTTATGGGCACACCTAAACTGCTAAAAACCTGAGGAAATACATTATAACAAAATCTAAACTAGATGGAAAAATATTTGAGAGATAAGAATTAGGTGGCACCTGTGATTATAACATCACGGACGTCATCACCATGAATAAAGCTCATGTATCTTCCTCCTGGAAGTTCTCTTCCCCTCCCATAAGATGGCAGTGGAGCAATTAACGGCCAGTTACCAGTATCCTGCATAAATCAACATAGTCCTAAACAAATCCTACTTTTATAAATCAAGTTCATACTTCAATAAATCAAATATCAGCATTTTATTATGCACATCTACTATGAGAGAAAATTTCTGCTTCATTTGGATTATGGATTGTTCCCAAGATCAACCAAGTATTCATCTAACAAGTTCAGTTTTAGCAGAATCAAACAATGAAATTAATCATGAAAATTGAAATAAGATTAACATCAAAACCAAAAGGAAGATAACCTCCAAACCTGCGTGGCCTTAAGAACAGCATCCTTAGCCAAGAACAGCGTCATGTGGTTGGTGAGGTTGAAGCTCTCCGAGAGCCAGACCCCGGCAGGAACATGGAGCAAGACCCCACCTTTCCCGCTGTTCCGTCGAATCCAGTCGACGGCATCCCGGAAAGCCTTGGTATTCATCGTCTTCCCATCCCCAACGCCCCCAAAATCAGTTATGGAGACGAGGTTGCGGCGGCTCCTCATAGGCACCGCCCCGGAGCATGTCACCACGTCGCTGGGCGGCCAGGCACACATCGCCAGTGGCGCCAGCCACAGAAAGCAGAGCAGAATCTTGCAGAGTGAGTGACCCATCTTGGATAAACAAATTATCTTCAATGATGCAAATCGTCTAAATATATATATACATATATGCATATATATATATATATAGATAGTATGATCAAGGGTGAAGAGGAAAGAAGAGAAGACGCTTCAAGAAAGAAGAAAAGTAAAAGGAGAGTAAACGCTAGCACCAGTTCTGAGTTTAACTGCTTCAACAAACACAAGACGGCAACTAGCACGCGCTCACACGGTTCTTTCTACTCGACGGTTCACACTCGTTATACAAACAAAACAAAAGCAAATACAAAAAAAAAAGAAAACAGACCGGCACTGCAGCAGTCAACCAAAAGAGAAGCTCAGATAGTTGTGATAAGTGGCAACCGTTCTCGAAAGTCAACAGTAAACAACACAGTTATGTCAGGTAGCCTGGATGGATGTGTAGAAGAAGCTGAGGCCTAGGCGCAGATGAAGCGGAAAGCTCCGGGATCAATTGCGGATGGGAGAGAAACAAAGCGACCCAAGACGCAATCAGCGCAATGGGTTGCAACAAAGTGAGTTGGCAGGGAGGAAAGAAGGGACTTGGCTGCAAGTGGCTGTCTTTAGAGAAGGAAAAGACGAGGAGAATAAGGCCACAGGAGATGACTTCTTAACAGAAACATGGAAGTGAGGTGATGTTCCAAGTAAATGTGACTAAGGCTTTGAAATAAAAAAGAAAATGTTGCTATAGACTTTATCTATACAGAGACATTATTATTATTATTATTATTATTATTATTATTATTATTATTATATAATAATTGTGAGAGGTGATGCGAACACGTGTCCAGACGTAGATCCATGTTGGGTTGTCCTTAAGATTTATTTTTTCTTTATTTTATTTACCTTTTATTTAAATAAACGGGCACACCAACGCTACAATACCCACTTGCCCAGAACCTGTTATCCACGATTTTTCTGTACTTGCAGCCCCTGTTACAACTCGTGAAACTGGTCCAGTGAATTTAAAATTTATTAAATATATATATATATATTGATAATATACAAAATAAATTTTAAAAAATATTGATTATTATTTGCAAATAAAAATAATAATACTATTTAATTTTAACACAAATATTTATTTATATGAGATAATAATCGTATATATAAATATTAAAACTAATTTAAATTTTATATTAAAAAATAATTTATAATGTAACACCTCAAATCCGGTTCACCCACGTGAACCGAACCGGTATGTTATAGGCCCCGGTTAGGTCGGCTAACCCGAACCTAACTCGCATGGATCAAATCTCGGCGTCTTAAGATTAAGATACGGGTTATCACGCATGCATGAATGTATAAGACCATAAACATGATAGTACATGAATGACAAGCACATCAAATCACACACCAATACAATTACGATAAAATTAATGAAAATTCTAAAATATAACGGACATAGTTTCTTCCAAAAATGCAATTAGGGGCCACCCTGTCAAAATAACATACATAAACGTATATGCATATATCAACAATTTTATTCATGCAAAATCTAGCATACTGTAAACTCTTTCTCAGATTCTTGGGTGTCAGCCTACCTGTGCCCTCTATTCATTTTTCTCGTCATGGCATCACGCCTTAGCAGTTTATCACATCATCATGCTCTTCATTTTTTGTCATCAGTTCATATATAATAGAATCATAAACGAAATATTAAACAATCATCACCAAACATATGTGTGTGTGCAGAAGACCTCATTGCTCTTTCGTCCAGCTGGCGCATCCATCTCGTAGTCGTCGCCTACATATAGTACAAAAACGTAAGTAACGAACGTTAATGGTCCAAAATATAACTAATAACAAGCTGGCTATGAGAGTAAACTCTCATATGAAATAAAAATCCATATACTCCTCGTGAACTCTCTTAAGGGCATCTACTGAGGAGCCACTGGGCTGCAGACCCGGTAGCATTCCGAACTGTCTGAACTGAACTGCTGCTGATGCCGCCCTCGGCATTTTCTTACTTCATTTTCTAGTCTCAAATCCTAAGCCCTCTCCTTACCTCCATATTTCTCCTGGCCTTGAGCACGAAGGGCGAGTACTCTCAGGCAATCGCCATCAGTACCCTTTGAACCACAAGTCATGACATGTGCTGTACTAAACAGTACCCGTAAACCTCCAAGTTCTTCGAGTGTGAGGAACTCAAACGCGGAGTTGTCAGGATCCCTCGGGAATGGAACAGTCCGCTGGC
>JAVDBV010047876.1:0-20884 GCA_032619315.1 Piper longum
GATAACCAATTTGATCAAACTTGGAAGCATGAAGTCTTCATTAAGAAAAGGTAGAAATATAGGTGGGTCAGAGCAATTTTGGATAAGTCTAATTATTTACAGATTTGTCATTTAACACAACCAACTTCCACTTATTTACAGATTTGTTATTTGACATAACCAACTTGATTTATTGGACATTTTTTGACAAATTTTAGATAAAATTAAAATAAAATTTCAAATATAACCAAAAATCTTTCCGGCAGTTAGATTTGAGCAAAAATATATCAAACATAAAAGAATATTCTTAGGCATCCCTAGTAATTAGCCGCACCTCATGTTTATTAAAAATAGAGTCTTTTATTCTCATTTTTAACTCATAGACTAGAGGCTTACTAAGTGGTCAAGCCAAAAATTTATAGAATTTGAGAAAAAACTCAAATAAAATCTTTTCATTGAATCACCGGAGAAATTTTTTAGGCTAGTTAAGCCATGAAGCTTAGTTTGGTTGAGTCCATACGCTCGCTCAACTCAGTCCAACTTCCTTGCTATCTTAGTTTGGTTGAGTTCATGTGCTCACCCGACTCAGTCCAGGCCCCTTTACTAGCCTAGTTTAGTTGAGTCCATGTGCTTACTCAGCTTGGTTCAGTCTGTTCGTTAGCCTGGTATAGTTGAATCAATGCACTCGCTCGGCTTGGTTTAGCCCATTTACTAGTTTAGTTGAGTCTATGTGATTGCCCGACTGATATCAATCGGCTTAATTTAGTTATAGACTCGCTTCACCTTGTTGAGTAGAATCGTTCATTCAAGGCTATTGATTCGGTTAGTCAATTAAATTTTGATTCAACTAGCCTGAGCTGATTAAAGAATTTTGTGTGCTTACTGGTCAAGCCTATATTTCCTAAAGAGAGTATTTCGAGTTGGAACACACTACATGTATCACAAGTGACAAATATTCCTTTAAGTAACTATACTTGTTAAATTGCAACTATTGTTAAGTGACAAATTTAAAACTTAAAAGCTCATACAACAATAGAGTGAATGAAGGATATTTGTAATTGAGGGTTTCTTTATAAACTTTTGTACATCAAAACAATTATCAATGAAAAGTTGAATTTATGTTATTTTTCAGTGAAAATTTTATACTTAGTAGTAAATTTAATTGCAATATTTTTTTAGTGACAAATGAGCCCTTGTATAACCCCGAATTCTAGTATTTGCATCACATAAACCCTTAACTTGCGAGGCAGCAACCCCCGTTTTTGTTTTCCGAGTTTGTGCAAAAGGCAAGATGTGAGCCACAATTTTGCACAAACATTGACCAACCGACACCAACTCCAACATTGATGCACAAAAAGGGTCGGGCAAAGGAGGAGGGAGGGGAGGAGGGGAGCTTGAACCCGAGCTCCTTGACCCAGACGTGCGATTTAAAAAAATATTGGGTGCGGGGTCTTTATCTATTTCTTCACTTTTCTTCTATGGGGCTCAACATAGTTAATTTTATCTAACACTCTATCAAACTATATTTCATGTCACAAATAACAACATTAATATTTTGTTAAAATAATGGTACTTAATTGTGCAAATCAAACACCCTGTTAACTTTAACCAGCTTTCCTCTAACGAAAACATAAGAATATTCAAAAGCAGAAAATATTATAACCCGAGTAGTGGTTAATTTGAACCCTAAATAATTCACGATCAGCAGCTGAGACAAGTTGATTATGACAATATTTAGCCATTTTGGTAATTTCCATAACAAATCAATAGAAGTGCATGATGAAAAATCTTCTAAACCTTGGAAGACTACATGAAATGTTAAGCAAATCAAATAAGTTCCTTCGAACTCAATGCCCAAAATTTCTGAGCTACAAACATGTTAAATTTTAACACCCCCGTAGAAGATTTAATAATCACAACTCCAACCATACAAATATCAGACATATTCAATCAAACCTCAAAATATATACGGAAATAAATAACAACTAGTCAATGACCTTCACCATGCTTGGGGTATGTTTGAAAATTATTATTATTATTAATATATATTAATATTCCACACAAATAATGTTGGGAGAAAACTTTAACTTATGTCAAAACTCTTAGGCCTCTTTGTGCCCCCAACCAAGTCCTGATATTATTATTGGGCCCTTTGGGCCCCTAAAAGAAATTACAATTGGTGTCACGAGCTTTTTTTAATTCAAAAGTTAACTTTAAGGAATAAAACTTTTCCATTAGCCTATATACAACTCCCTTTCACACATCAGACATCCCTGAAATAATCATCGTCTGCCAATCTTACTTTTCATCAGATGACATCCACCTGTTAAACTCCCCCTTAAATTATTAGGTAGAACCCATGAAGAAAAATCTGATGGCAAATTCCCTCTTAAATCATTAGGTAGAACCTATAAAGGAAATTCCGACAATTAGCGTAGGCAAACACCAAATTTCCTAAGATCCCAACTTGGCTCTAATACTACTTCTTACTTCTTAGGCCCTTTAGACCCTCAACTGAGCCCTGATACCACTATTAGGCCCTTTGGGCTCCTAAAAGGGACTTATAATCGGTGTCACGGACCTCTTTTAATCTAAAAGTTAACTTTAACGAATAAGGTTTTCCTATTAGCATATATACAACTTACAAATACCATCTACGATCTATATGTGATAAACCTAACAAAAACACCATGCATAAAAATTAATTAAAACATATTAGATTCCACAATTCATGATACAAAAAAACTATTTTTCTTGAGCAGTTCTCTTCAATCACCTAAGAGATTTGGTTTGATCATACGATGAAAAATTGTGAAGATGGAGAACGGATAGTTGCTTATTTATTTAAATAGATGGTTACTGACATGAATCACATAATTGTTCGTGTGTCAAGCATGAAGTTGTTCGTAAACATAATATAAATCTTCTTTTATTAAATAGATAAACATCCAACATTCTCAGACTTGATCCATATAATAATTTTAATAATGATTTAATAAAGCATTAAATACTCATAATTTTTATCTTTATGAAAAATCATAAATTTCTTTGTAAATTCGATTACTCTTTTTTTTGACATGTTATTAATATTTTGGTACATGAAAGAGATTATGTCAAATGTTGTTATATTTGAAACTTAATAATAATAATAATAATATATATCTTATTGTTCTACGCAAATACGTCGCGCATCCCGCACCCGACCGCCCTGTGTTTCAAGGATCACAGCACCCTAAGGTCTGCCATGCATGCGAAGGTTGAGGACGTGATAGAACCCGCACTGAGTTAGCCATAGACGAAGCCACCGTTCCACCCATTTTCTTATCGCTCACGAGGACATCGTCAAAAGTTGTAGCGTATGAAGGGGAAGATGATGAAATGGGGAGGGGATAGGAGCCGGTGGGTAAGGGTATCAATCCCCAAATCATCGAGCTAACAGGGGCTTGCTAGCAATATAAATACGCCAATACAGAGCTGTGGGAAGAGGGGCTGACGCTACAGAGAAGATAAGAGAAAAGAAGAGAGAGGAGAAGAAGGAAGAAGCAGTCATGGAGAAAGGAAAAGGAGAGGAGCCCCCTAGCCCACGCCCACAGGTGCAGAGGTTGGAGTGTGCCCAACACCACCTGCCCGAGAGCTGCCGCCAGCAACCCTGGCTGGAAAATCATCGAAATGTCTCTGGCCGGAGTTGTGACACTTATCAAAGCAGCCAGGTTGCAAGGCATCAATCTGATCAGCCCAAGGGCACCGCTGCCCATGCTACTGCCTCGACCAGGTTCCCCTAACCGCCGGGAACAAAACCCAAACTAGAGCAGCCGCCAACGAGCCTCGTAGTTGTCGAGAAATGTCCAAAAAGTGGCTCACCAGAAAAGTGAAGTGCAGAAACAACTGACCGTCGGTCTCGTTTTCCGGCCGACCTTGGTGCTCCACAGCCACTAAGTTTCTCAGTCAGAAACAAAACCCAGCCAAGCTCGGTCGTACCAAAGGCTAGACCCGTGACCGGATCCGCCACCCTGTGACCTACCCAAGCTATTGTCACGTTGGTCTGACCGCGAACCCAGGTTACCCCACACCCGCCCGCAAACCAGATTTTTCAGCCGGCGCACCGCATCGCATTTGCAGTCAGCCGCACCTAGAAATTTTCAATTCCTGTGTACGCCATCAAATTTAAAATTAATTTTTAAGCTTTCCCGATTGACGCTGAACTCAGAACCACCACTTTTCCACGTCCTGAAATAATTTTGAAGGTTTGAAGATTTGAAAAGGGTGAAATATGGCATCAGTGTCGAACTTAAAAAAAGGCATATTAATTTAAAGCGACAAAATTTACTATTATTATCAAGCCACTATAGACTGATTTATAAATTCTTAATAGACTCAACGGAATCACACAAAAAATCTTATTTATTTTTCCTTAATCGTGGTTATATTTTTTTATACGCATGACTTTTTTACATGATAAGGCCACTTTGATCCACTAAACGCCTAAATCGACACAACAATGAGGAAGCAGAGTAGCAATTCTTATTAGAATAATTAATAACATAAAAGTCAATTCTAAATATTATTATTAACTATAATTTTTAAATAAAATTCATGAATGCCCATTTAACTTTAAAAAAAAAATCTATTTTTAAAATTCAATAATTATATACAAATATAAAAAGTAATTCTAATTTTATGTTAAAAAAAGTAATAATTCTAATGGAGAAGGTATAAATAAGTAGAAAATTTTTAGTTTAAATAAAATTTATCAAATTTTCAAGATTTTTGTCTCATAAAATTATAATCTAAGTTTTTCCTAACAAATAAATAAATAAAAATCTTAAATTAAGTATATATGTATTATTAAGTAACAAACTTTAATTCTAGTAACATGATTATAAATTATACATAGGTAAAATTTACAAATCATTTCAGAATTTCTAATTTTAGTAGAATTGTACTCCTAAATTTCCTTGATAATTAATATATTGATTATTAATAATGAAATATTATACCAAATAAGTATTAATAGGCTTATAGAATAATTGTCAGGATAGAATCAACTCCAAGGCAAAAAAGATTGACACGCGATAAAAACAAAAAACAAACCCGTACATTTTAGGATACATGATGGTTAATTGCCCTGCCATCAAGTGTGCAAGTCACAACATCAAGTGTATTTGTAATGATCCGCCTTAGTTGACCATAGGTTATTTAAAAATATAGATGATATAAAAATAAAAATACAAGCACATGCATCATAATATGGCAAATAATTATACTTGATGTATAATCCAACGAAAATGATTATTAATAAAATTCAAGTATTTCTAAGAATTTATTAATAAAAAAATAAATCTTGTTATATTAAATATAACATGGAACAATGACATAAGATAAATTAACTACACAAAAGCAAGTTTCACAGTTTCTCATGGTTACAATTATAACTCAAATAATATAAAAAAGGAATCTAATTTTTATTCATCAATTCTTCCAACCTGGGTTTAGGGTTTAGGGTAATGGAACCACCAACCAAACCCTGAAATATCAGTCTAAAACTATTCGCATGCGGTCACAAAATCACGTTAATAATAAAATCACTAAGTCGGATAATTATATGAAATAAGTTAATATATACTATATTATTATTTATTAAATCTTTTAGTAATTATGAGCCTATGTCGAGCTCCAATTATGCCACGAGGGTTACCGCCCCATCCAACTACAATCTTATATATGTGCACACATGCTACGTGGCCCACAACTTATAGTTACTAATATTTGTTATTAACTCACCCTCTCAGTATCACAAGTGTATAATGGGACGTCTTGTGCCATTGGGCCCTATCACCCCCTTCAGCATGAAGGCAGGTATTTTATCTTTCAAATAATTTAAAGGCTCTATGTCAAACTGAATCAATTCCTTGACTCTGGTTGCGCTCGGTACATGGTAGTCGAATTTTGGCTCATGCTGACCAGGGCTAAAAAAAGGAATATACAACATTTCAAGTAGTTATACGGACCTCAAATCGTAACACAACTGAACCAATACGTGAGTAATAGAAGCAGATTCTAGTTTAAGGAAAACAAACTAGATTAGATCCTGCTCAACAAGATCTAAATGAATGTCATGAATGTGATATGAAATAATATTGCACACTAAGGAAAAATAATATATTTATAAAAGTTAATTAATAATTGATTTATCAATCCACGAATATATAATTATATTAATGCTTAATTCACCCAAAAGTTAATAATAATTAATTCAAATTGTAACCCGCCATGAATAACTATAACTAAATATTTATATTTTTTTTATAAAACACATTAATTTATTGACTTACTAGCATATATTTAATTACTTGGTTTATACACTCCAAGCAAGATAATGAATGATTCATTTGACTTAGACATTTTAAATAAATTATTTAAATCACAATTCACTGGCTGATGATAAATAGTTGCTATTTACTAGCATCTATATATTTATTAACATTAATATATTTTTGTTTAATACAACAATCACTTAAATGAGGAAATATATTAAGATTACCCATCTCAATGATCAAAATAACAATTAAGACTTTTAATTAATATTAATATTTAACAGCAATTTAGTGCGTAACATATAATTGAATAACCTTTTTACTTATTTCCAACTCGGCCATTAATTAACCCATTCCATTAAATTATTTAAAATAGTTTGTATCATCATAATTTAAGGATAGCATTTGTGAAATTATTTTAAATTAATCACTCACAAAATGTTCAAACTTTATTTATTTTAAGCATGTTATCACAGTCCAACACATAAGGTTATCAAAATTTTGATAACCCATATTACATCCTTAATTGATCGATTTTTAAAATAATCAATTTTATCGATTCTGTACTTAACATTAAACTTTAAATAAAGTTTAATAATAATTCAATCATGATTGGCATATTAATCACATAATATTAATTTTAAACGCAATAAAGATGCTAGCTTTATTTTATAAATTCCTTATAATGTTATATATACTTAATTTATGAAGGGCATGCAATAAACCACAAATACTAATTATATTATACAAAGATTAACAGTGATTTAATTAATCCATTAGCGACAAAATAAGGTTGGAAATTAATTAATAGCTAACCTATAATGGTTACAATTTTTTATCAGTTACACAGTTAAATATAACACTAACATTTTAATATCATAATTTAATAATATCAAGTTATATACTTTATTTAAAAATATCATTCATTTGGTACTTTGCTAATTAACACCAATAATAAACCAGATACTAACAAATAGAAAACAAATAGAAACCCAACAATGCATCTAATCAACGCCCTTCCAAACGGATCAACGCCACAACCATGAAAGAGATGAAACCACTAAGAAATAATTAATAACACTACATAAATAAAAAGTGTATACTCAAACTAAAGAACTGTTAAAAGAAAACAAGTAATCTCATAAAAAACAACGATCTTAACTAATAATTAGAATTCAAAAGGGTGATATTTATCATGATGAAGTAACAAATAAAGAGGAAAATAAATAAAAAAATATAGAGGGCGAAGAAAATGAAGATAGTACTGGAAAAGTAGGCGGGGAGAGGAATTATGCCGACAATAGCCTACCTAGCGTCCAATCCAAACCTTTTCCCCCTATCCTCTCGTAGCGATTGAGATTGATTTACGATAACCATCAAAACTATAAAATCTCTCATTTATAATTTATAAAAAATTTGACCTTTAAAAAATCTCACTGAAGCTTTCTCCTAATTTTCTTCCATCAAAATCAAAATATTTACTAAATTTTAATAATAATTTCTAGTATACAACTTTCCCCGTCGAAAAATTATTATTATTATTATTATTATTATTATTATTATTATTATTATTATTTCGTGGTTTTTACTGTCATGCTTCAAATTAGTGATCATAAAAAAAAAACCAAACCAAGTTACATCAAAGCAAACTAGACTGCGAAAGGTTTTGGTGAGTTGGCACCTATAGCATACTATTAAAATATTAATATTAAGCATTTAGGTGAGTCAAAACCTACACTCACATGGATCATGCTCGTTTGGGAGTCTTATGCCCGTTTGGGAGTCTAATAAAGGCTAGACCAAATATTAAAATATCTATTAAATTGTATATACTAACATAAAATATCCCCACAAATTTAATATTTTAGACTTAATATTGTCAAAAGTGGAAGAACTCTTCTCATCAAAGCAAGGGATTCATCTGCCGAATTTTTAAATAGCAAAAGGTGGCAAAAAGAATAGACACGACAAACAAAAAAAATTCAAAGTATAAGCGGTTATTCTATCCTACCCCTTCATAAACGGTTCCACTTGCAGTTTCGTCCATGCAACTAAGCAACTTCCCATGCACCCCTCTTCCATACAGCACAAGCAGTATGGCCTCCAATCTCAAAACTCGCCCAAAGATGAACAGTTCATCACACTTCCTCGTCTTGATCTACACCTTCCTCTGCATGTCGCTCACAAGTATACATATATAGGATCACTTTGATAATAGCCTTTTTTGCTCACAAATTGAAACCATTTCTTGATTACCCAAATCAATTAACTTGGTGCAATGTTTGTGCAGGTGGGACACTACTGGTACTGGTTAACAACTGCAATGAGACCGTCTGGCCCGGAATCCTAGGCGGCGCTGGCCACCCGACACCGAGAAAGGGCGGTTTCCGTCTCGGCCTCGGCGAGGAAGTGGCGGTCAATGTCCCCCACGGGTGGTCCGGCAGAGTCTGGGGTCGGCAGGGCTGCTGCTTCGACGAGAAAGGCAAAGGCTCCTGCGAGTCCGGCGACTGCGCTGGCCTTCTCCACTGCATGGGCACGGGCGGCGCCCTGCCGGCGACGGTGGTGGAGATGACCCTCGGCACTCCCAAGTCAGCCTTACACTACTACGACGTCACTTTGGTTGATGGGTTCAACATGCCGGTCTCCATGATGCCCGCCAAAGGCAGCAGCCATGGCCGTGGTCATGGTGGGGGTGGCGGTTGCAGTGTTGCGGCCTGCAAGGCAGACTTGAATGTGGGCTGCCCGACCATGTTGCAATTGAGGAAAGGGTCCAAAGTGGTGGGGTGCAAGAGTGCCTGCACTGCTACCAAATTGGACAGGTATTGTTGCACTGGGGAGTATGCTTCCCCAAAGAGGTGCAAGCCGACTCTATTTGCCCATCTATTCAAGGCCTATTGCCCCAGCGCTTACAGCTTTGCTTATGATGATTCCTCAAGCCTCCATTCCTGCCAAGCAGCAAGATACCTCATCACCTTTTGTCCTCCCACCAAATGATACACATTTTGTTGATTTGATCTAGTTGGTTGTGAGAGATGATTTAGCGCTTTGTTATTTGCTTGCTTTTGTTTGGTTATCTGGGTGAGAAGGAATGATACTTTTGCCTTGTTTGAAGTTAAGGATTGCTTGCTCTAGTGTCATGTAATATTGAATTGGCTGATGAAATGCATGTTATTCTGAATCGAGAACTTTTCGGCTATGTTTTATGCTAAAAGCTCTGGGGATTTCTTCTTGTGTTTTAAAATGACAAACATTAACGGGCACACTTCACGAATCCAAATCTCATGGGAGTGATATGGAGGGATGAAACTTGTTCTGTTTGAAATGCCATGTCATCATATTATTCTAAAACAAAAAATCATATCATATGTTGGTCATCCTGGCTATGTGCCTCATTTTATAGCTAAGCTTTTTTTTTTTTGTTTTGTGACGATTAAATGTGCAGCTAGCATTTGAGGGTTTGAAGTTTTAAACAGTTACATGCAGCTATCAAACAAATTAAATTGAGATAACAAAAAAAATTTATCCGCAAAAGCACCAAGCAGTATACAATTAGAGAAATTCTGAATACATTGCAAAAATTGTGCCTCATGAACATACAAGAACTGAGAGTCTCATATCCTCACAGGCAAAGTTCTGAGTGAAGGACAATAAACTACTCAATGAATTCAAGAGCAGCCTCCTCTTCTGCAGGGCTTGTGCAATCATAACTAAAAACATTACTACCTTCCGTTTCTTTACAACACATGAAACTTGTACAGTTCTACGTCTCCCCTGCATTTGAACGACAGGTCAGCGTTCACCATCAGAACCTCCGGCATCTACAAAACTATTTTCATCTCCAAGCTACAAGATTTTGAAATTTAAAAGGACAAGCCATAAAACTTATTTAGAATCAGACTGCAGCCTGTACCAACCTTTGTGGATAAGAAGGTTGAAAGAGTAAGCTCAGACCTAGCCTCTGTTAGCTGTACAATGTTTTATTATCCATCTAAGACAAAGGATATGCAGTTTGCATTCCAGTTCTTTCTGCAAGCAGTAGCAAAAGCTCTTATCAAATAATTATTTCAAACAGATAAGCAATAGAATAAAAATAGAAGACATTACAATAATCCACAGTTAATAAAAGGTTATATGTCTCCTCATAACCTCAAGATTAGCAACTTTATAATCAAAATTAACTATTTATCACTTTTAAAGTTTTACACACAAATGCTAGGGTAGAAAATTATTAAATAATTGTAGTTTTGGTGGTAATTTTCATATCTAACATGAAGCCATCACTTTTAGAAGTCTGTACAAAACATAAAAAATGAAGTGCTGTTCATAAGCAAGAGAACACAAATTGTCACCCCTCTTTTTAGTAGAAAGGAAGTTAACAGATGAGAGAAGTATGTGCTAAGGTTTTATTACCTCCTGCTGCTACAAGTTTTTCTACGCGTGCAACGATATGTTTTCCATACGTATACTTCTTCAGAGCATTCAAATGTACTTTTATTCGGGAAAGGATCAGCTCACGCTGCTGGTCTTCACATGTTTCCAAGACCTTCTGTACAACATAATTTGCAAACTGATCCTTCATCATTGCCTACGAGCATGGTGAAGACAGCGATATAAAATTCAGTGTTCCCAATTCCAACCACAGATTATCATTCAATTATCAGTACCTTATTCAACAGGCAAGTAAAACTTACGTCAAAAAAAATATTAAATGTAATAAAAAAATTTGCCCATGCACAGACACCTTACCATTCACCGTTTTGGATATAAGGTGGAAGGTGAAGTAAACAAAGCTTGTCTCTTTTATACATTTTCACATGTAAGACAAACTACTACACATCATACAACCAATTTGAGGATGCCACCTATAGAGACAATATCAAGCACCTATATTACATTTAAAAAAAAAATTATTGCTGCCATTTTTAGGGGAATATACACCTTGCTTTATTTTGTAAAATATTCTTAATGATTTTATAGCTTTCTGATATCATAAAATATCTTTTCGATCTCCAACATGTCTCTGATGTGAAAATAGTGGTCGAAGTAAAAAAACAAACAATAATACCCTCATTAGATCCTGATATCTCAGCCATAATGGCAAAATCATTATGCATTCCCCTTGCCTTTGCTCCCTGTCCCCCTCTCTTATTGTGTCACTGACTCAGCCAACGATCTAGACACACATTATTGAGATACTGTGAGCCATGATATAGACCGTGGTAATCATATTTCATTACTGTTGTCTTTACTAATGTCTCACATGTAAGAAAATAATAAATATACTTAACAGTCGCAAATTAGGCATCCATAAATGAGCAGATACCTGCAAAGGCTCATTTTCATCTGTAGTACCAAGCATCTCGTTCACCAAAACCTGACGTTCCCCTGGGTTGCAAAAAGTTAAACACTTCTCAACAACATTGGAGGCAAACTTTTGTTGGCTCATTTGAACAATCTGTCCCACTAGTTTCTCAATAATGGCAGACCTTTCATGTGGCTTCCCATGCTCCAGAACATGCTGTTACACACCAAGCACACTCATAAACTAGAAGATGAAAGAAAAAAAGGACAAAATCCCAAAGAACTATTTTCCGTAGTACAAAGATATTAATATTAACTGTTTAGGCAATTTACAAGATCCATAAGTCAAACTTTACAGTTGAACACAGTCTCTACCTGCTCACTGGTCAAAAGAAAGAAATTAATATATTTGCAGCAAGCAGAGAAAGCCACCATATAATATGAATACACAAAAAAAATTATTTTATCTTTTGAGCCAATTTCATTGTGTTGAAGGCAAATATATCGTCAGATGGTTTAACCTTCGTTATGCACAAATTAGAATGGCTTTCACGAAAATTGTGAAAGAATGGTGTATAAATTCATACACAAATCCATCTTCCTAGACCTAAGTTTAGTAAAAGAGCAGAAGAAACAGACCTGAACCACATAGTTCCCATACTGATCTTGTGCCAACAGGCAAACAGACTGAAAAATCTCATCCATCATGATTTGTTGTGTCCTAGGGTCGTCACAGTGTTCCAGCACTCTCTGGTCCCCATTTATCAATGAAATAAATACACTGATAAAAAACATAACAATGATAGCTCAAGTAAAAAATGTAAATAGGCAGATAAACAGACCTGTATGACTCGACAACCATAAGGATGGGTAGACAGCATCACAACTTGATCATAGAAGGAGGTTACAATAAACTGAATAGCATCTTGTGGAATGCACTCAATACATTTTTGAATGACATGATTTCCATTTTGGTCTCTCACACACCTCATGATATGACCTTCAAGCTCTGCGACCATTTTAGTCTGCTGGTCTAAATCAACTACTTCGATTGCCTGCATATAAAATTTCAGACACTAGATTTAGATGCCATCCATCATGTCTCCAAGGTGATCAGCCATAACCCTAGAAGTATATTACTTGAAGCATTTAAACAGCAACAAAAAATAAGTTACCTTCTGAATAACACGACAGCCATACATTTGGAGACTGAGTGTCAATACATGTCCTGTAAGTTGGTTTGCCAACTCCCTTCTTTGATCTTGACTTCCGTGCTCGAAAAACTGGAATAACGAAGATAATTACATATGTAGTCTTTTCCTTTTCTAACTTTTCAATAAAGAAAATGCCATAAAAACTTTCTTCTACCTTCTGTACAACATAGTTTCCAAACACGTCAGTCACAAGAGAAAGAGCTTGCGAAATGATTTCACTGAAAACCATATCTTTCTCTTCTGTAGTGGCAGTTTCCAGCTTTTGCTGAATGAAACGGCTGCCATATTGATCAGAACTGTTTGAAGAAGCAAGAGAAATAAAATGATATTATGAGATGGGTGACATCGACGTGCATAGACTGGGAGCAGGAATGAAATGGCCATTCAGCCAGAAAAAATTATATAATGCATAAACATTATTGACAGACCTGAACTCAACAACATGACCAGCAATTTCAGACAGCTCAAAACATTTAGCTTTGTTGCTTTTGAATTCCTCCAGTAATGAGGAAGAAAACCCTCCATCAAGGTTACCACCCATATCTGTGTGCCAAGGATTCATTGCACCACCAACAAAACCTCTCATTCCAGAAGTTAAACGCAAGTGTTGATCATTGTGCCTTATAGGACAACCTGCTCCTAAAGAAGTTCCAGGAAATGGCAAACCAAGGCCCATTGCATCATTCCCGCAGTAACCACCATTCAAAGCATTAGACTTAAACATCAAAGGCCCTCCATAATGTGACTTCTGCTGTGACAAGAGAGCTCCTAAGTAAGCGGTCTGCAATTCCATTCGATCATCATCAGACATCCCCATGAAATTTCTATCCATAGAGGATCCATTTAAGTTGGGTGTAAGTTCTGCTGCATATTCAGCTGACCCCAAATACTGAATATACAAGGGATCCACACCGGGAACCTGAAGTGCACTGTTACTCCCCATTCTTCCAAGAGCTTGTATATCAGCTCCACTAACATTGGAATAAGGGTGCAGAGGTAATCCTCCAGTTAATCTAGATTCCAGTGAAGTGGCTGCATTAGCAGCATTATCATATAGCGGAGGCAATTTATTGGCACCAAGATGGCTTCCAGCCAGGGAAGGTGATGCAGGGTTCAAAGAATAGCTCCCCAGTCCAAAGCTTGTGTATACTCGATTAGAGCCCACTGAAGCAGCAACTTCATTGTCCAAAAAGGGAGAACACTTTCTTGCAGACATGTTCGGTTTCTTAATATGGTCCTGCCTGCCAAGCAAATCAAACGGTGAATTATGCCATGCCTCCATCTCTGGCAGAATCTTTGATTGTACATGACCTGAGCCATCTGTTTTTACATTTGGAGAGAAGCTCAAGCTTGATAAGGCAGCTATTAGACCTGAGGAATCAGCGCCATTAGAGGAATTTATAAATGAGTTTGGCCCAGTTTTGTTTTTCTTATCAATTCTTTCCCCCACAGGTGGAAGACGGGGACTAGGAGCCCTGGCAATTAGCTGAGGGTCAGGTGTGATGCTTCTAGAAAGTGATGTACCCGTAGCAGATGCAAAATTATTAGAAACTGGTCCAGAAACTCCTTGAAAGGCACCATCCATCTTCTGAGATTTTGCAGTAGAAGCAATCTCTTGGTGCAATTGTGCAAGCTGCATTTTGGTGGAGCCCGTTGTATCAGCAAAATCATCAATATCATTGCGGCTTACTGGCCGTGAAGGAATTGCTGATTGCAGACTACTACGTCCCAAATCATCCTATAAATCAAAAGCAGAATACCAAAATATGTAAATAGTGCAGGTAGAAATTTTACACAAGGATTTTGCTAAACTCTTTGGAAAAACATCATTGTCGATGTTAGTGCAAGCATAAACTACCTTAAAAATAAGGGAAAGTTCAAAGTAAAAATTCCTAACTTTTACCAGTTCATTTTCTCATAATTCAAAAGAATTACCACATTTGATTAGATTAATATGGTTTAAGAACCACTCCAAATTGCATCCATTTATCAGCGCAGTTCAAAAAAACAAGAATTTTTTCGACGATGCTGACAAGCTCAAACATAAATATACAAACCCATCAAACATCCACCATTATGGCAATATATGAGACACGTCATTATTGATTGGAAAATAAACACTAACATTTCCGCAAAAATCTGTTAAGTCATTATTTATAGTGCAAAGAAGTCGGGTGAACTTTATAACGAAGTATGAAAATAGTTAAATATAATAATATGACCTAGAACAATTCCAGTTACATACTTTCATCAGCACAAGCCGAAAAACATTCAAATATTCTAAAAGAATAAGATATGCACAAACATAAGAATGCACAAACAACAAAAAGATTCAGACAGCAACCATCTTCAGTGAAGACACTATATACAAAGCAGGCCAACACTGACTGGAACATGCACACAAACAAATCTAAAAGAGTCTTATACGAAATTCATTGTTAATTGCAAAAAGAGAGTCTTGTATGAACTTTAAACTACGGACAAAACAAAACAAATCAAACCAAAGATAATGTTTCATTAGAGCAGCATAATCTAGAAACGCACCCTTTTATCAGTACAGTTTATAAAAAACATCAATTCTTCTCAAGAATACTGACAAGCTCAAACGTAAGAACGCGCAAACAAGGGAAAGATTCAGACAGTGACCACCCTCTACTCAAACTACAAGGCACGTCACCATTGATTGGAATACAAACACTAACATACCAAAAAAAAGCCAATTGTTTTTAATAACTTGTATAGAAAAAACGGAGTCTTTATATGAAGTGATGAACTACAAACAAAAAGACAATACCTGCAAAGTGTCCCTGAAGCTTTTCTTAGGACCCAAGAGGCCTAGCTCGGGCAAGCCGATCAACCCATCACCGCCCTTCTCCAACCATTCACCATTGCTCTCCTCCTTACGAGCATCAAAACCCGGCGGCAGCGAGAACATGGCCCTGCTCCTCCCATTCTCCACCCGGCTCCCACTCCCACCATTGGCCGCCGCCATCCTCCGATCACCAATCCCCCCCGCCGAGCTCCCCCCGGTCTGCACCCGCTGCGCCGCCCGCCAGTCCTCCTTGGAGAGAGTTGGAGGAGGGAGGCGGGGGTTGAGATTGCCATGGGAGTAGTAGTAGGAGAGGTACGACGGGTCTGATCGGAGCTCCTCCACACCGACCTTCGGCTCCCCGACGCTGCCGTACAGGCCGCTGACGGCCGACAACGAGCCCTCGACGGTGGGCGGCGCCGACCCGCTCCGGTACAGGTTGAGCTCCGCCTCCCGACTCCTCGCCTCCCCGAGCTCGCTCCCCACAACCTCTCCGCCGCCGCCCCTAAACTCCGGCAGCATGTCAAAAGAACTCTCGGTAACCATTGAAGCCGCAAACAAAAACCGAAAAAGAACAGGTTTTTAGCTTGTTATCAACAATCTGTCCAAGACCCAAATTATTTCTTCGACGGCATTCGATCGAAAACTGAAAAAGATTCAATCTTCTACCATGGTTGCTCTGCAACGGAACCTCAACCCAAACAATCAATCACAGTGCCGTGCTCAAGCAACGCAAAAATTCGATAAAAATCTCAAAAAAATAAAAAAGGCCAAGAGCAAGACTTTGATATCTATTTGGAGGTTGTTTGTGTTAGATTAGACGAAGGCGAAGGTCGATCGCGGGTCCGCCATTAGAGAAGGAGTGATGAAGCTGTGGAGAGGTGGAGATGGAAGAGTTTCGGCCACGAGGAGTGTCCACAGGGAAAAAGAAAAAGAAGAGAACGGTGCGACTGTTGAGAGTGACGGCATATGGGTAGATCCCATCCGTCCGATCTGGAAATGGACGGAGAGGATTGAATAGGGGCGTTGATTTGTCCTTAGGGTTTTATTGGCAACATAAATGCACGCATTAGCCACCAACCGTGACAAAATTGGCTGTGTAATAATCCCCACTTTGACAATTGCTTTTCCTGGTTTCCTAACCTTGTAATTAGTATGAAAAAAAATGTAATTGGTAAAATAATAAATTAAAAATTAGATAAATAATATAAATAAAAATAATAGAGTTAATGCTAATTTTGGGCATGTTTTTTTCTTTTTCAGAGTAAAAATCAATCTAAGATTTGCACAAAATTATGAGGGAAAAAGTTTTAAAAAAATAAAAAATTTGGCACATAAAGCTTCTTATGTTTAGAGTAATTTATATTTATATAATATTTAATCTCTAAAAAAAGTTTTTTGAAATTTAAATTAAACTTTTTATATGAAAAGAAGCTTATTTTATTATAATAAACTATTAGGTGCGATGCAGGGAACCAAAAAAATATATATTGCTGTAAATATCTGATTCACTATAAATATATATAATATAATTGTTAAGATAAATTAAATGCATTCGTATGTTAATAGGTAAAATTAGAACGATAGAAATATTAATAATAATAAATATTAATAAATATCTTTTAAGATTGTTATTGTAAAGTCATAAAATGTGTAGAATTTAGAAATGCCTGATCAATCATTTCTATAATTCTATAATGGTTCCTGATATTTTTTAGGTAGTTTTTTCAATAAGTCTGAAGGATTTTCAACATCATTATTAACTCATTAATGTTTAAGTCTAGTCAATTAATATAATTTTAATTTTCAATGTCATCTTCATTTAAAAGGAAAGAGAACTTTAATATTGGGAGATCCATGTAATTAACTTGCCTAGCTAGGGTGGGCAAAGGGCAGCAACATGGTCTAAGAAATTGAAACTACTTTAGGGGAAGATAAAAAAGAAATCAAATACTGGTTGTGACACCATGTCTCCTTCTTCTTCCCCTTCTTTGTAATATCCAAAGCTTAACTAGCCTCTTCCAACCGCTCTCAATTTGTGTCTCCATGGACATGCCTGGATCAAGGAATTGAAAATTATATGAAAGAAATGAAACATTTGAAGTCCAAGAAATCCCTTGTGTTTGATTGTAAAGAAATTTAGTCAAACAAAATTTTATTTCCGGCCAAAATAAGTCAATGTAAAATTTTATTGAAAAATAAAAAAAATGGGGAAAATTTTACGTGATATTTTATTTTCATAGTGTCCAAACTTGTAAATGATATGTAGCAACTCAACAAAAAATATAATGTAATGGACTTAAGTCCTTTTTTTTTAATTAGTTAACTAAATTGAAGATGTATATTCTATTAGTTTGTCCTAATTAGATTGGATCGTTATTGTAATGACATGCCTGTTTCGAGTTACGGGCCAAGTGTTATTATACAAAACTAATTATCTCGTAAATTAATTTTCTATTAATTTTTAATCCTTTTAAAATATAATATAAACTCGAAATAATAGTCCCATGAACCAAGCCAAAATCCCACTGTCATGCAAACAATCTCAAGAAAAAAATAGTTCAATAATAGAGTCCTTCAGCTGTTCTGACTTTACCTATCCTTCCTTACTCATACCTATGAAGGAAATTCCGCACTAGTGATAAAAATACTAAGTCGTATAATTACAAAAAAATAATGAATATATTCCACAACATTTGAATTACATCATTTATTGATTATGAGTCTATGTCGAGCTCTTAATATGTCGGGAGGGTGGCCGCCCATTTAGGTACAATCCCATGTATGCCCACACACTGTAATGACCCGTTATTTTTCACAATAGTGTGGGCCTAGCTGGCCAGATGTTACTTAAAAATTAAACCACAAGTATAACTCATTCAAAGTAAACTATGTTCTAAACAAGACATAATAATAATCGTTCCATAGTCTTGGACCGTTTCTCATAGCCACATTTATAACTCGAATAAAATAAAAAGAAAGTCCAATGCATTATCATTTTCTCCGAACCTTAGTTGGTAAAAGATCTACCAAGCCCGCTCTCAATCTATGCCTGAACCTGCACACAAACAGAGGCAATTCAGCGTTAGTGATAAAACCACTATGCAATATAATTAAAGAAATAAGTCAAATATACTCCCTATTCTTATTTCAAAAGTCTTTTACTAAAGTGAGCCTATGCCGAGCTCATATAATGCAGGGAGGGTGGCCGCCCATCCCGCTACAATCTCATGCATGCGCACACATATTATGTGACCTATGGCCTGTGTAGTTACCGATATTTACTATTGGTTCACCCTTTTGGTATCACAAGTACATAATGAGCTGTCTGTCTGACATCCCCTTTCGGCATGGGGGCAGGTTTTTAAGTTGTGGATTGCCGCCGCACGACAGAGACTTTACATTTCGCGGGTGCTGCCTCGTGTCGTGGGTGTTGCCTCATGACAAAGACTCCATATTTCGCGGGTGCTGCCTCGTGTTAGAGACTCCATATTTGTCTTACAAGTAAATTTAAAAGTGTGGTCTTGTGTCGGACTGAGTCAATTCCTTGACCCCGGTTGCAGACGGTGCATGGCGGTCGCATCTAGGCTAAGGTCGACCAGGGCCGCAAGAAGGGAATATACAATGTGGTAACTTGTACGAAATCCCGTGATTATGATCAACAATCTTAGTCTGAGTGAGGACATAAAATTATACATGAATATAATTTTATTCATGTAGAAAATGCATACAATTACATGACTAATATAACTATCAATTTTTGATAATATGAAATGTGTCATATTGAACATCATTAATTATTTAACTTTTAATAATTCCAGTGATATAATTAATTATTCATGTGATATAATCATTTAAGTCCTTCTTTATATTTTAAATTAATTATCCCAATTATAATCCTCACTTAATAATTAATAAAATAATTATTAATTTATAACCAATAATTACCTACTATTATTGGTATATTCTTTAACTGATTTCTATTATCTTAATTTATCTATAATTTATTTAATTCAATAAGGTTCCACCATTCCTTATTTAATTATGTTATTTCGTTATTAAAATAATCATTTTATTTACCAAATATTAATTTAATATGGTAAAGGTGAAGTCTTTATTTTATTTATCCCTTATAACCCTCCGATTTAATTTAATTGTTTGTAATAAGCCGATTAATTATTTACCATTTATCATGGCCGTAATTTTATTAATTACGGTAATTTCGTGTAATAATTTATTATTTTATTATTTTAGCCACTTAACTCGTATCCCTTTAAATTAATTATTTTTAAAGATTTATTACGAGTTGATATTATTTTTTTTAACTCGAACCGTGTCGAGTCAACCTGTATTTACGAAATTGTCATCTTCTTCTTCTCCAACTCTCTCCTTCTTCCAAAATAGACTGTGATTGGGGTGTTTTCCGATGGACTGTTTGTCGACAGCAAGCCACCGACGACCAAGCCACCCCTGTCAATCAACTCACCACCGTACCAACTCCGACCCCAACCAGGACCTTTGGCCACTGCTATCGTGTTTTGCCCACAATCGTAACCCGAAGTCATCATTTCGTTCACGATCGTCGATTGAGCTCCATTCGCCTCTAGCCGTCGTCAATCGTCGTCGGCCACCATTGACTGACGCCGACCAGCCCCGCCATGCCGTGACAGTTCATCCCCGACCACCTTCGCCCATATTTCGGCCGCGGCGAAGACAGATTGCCCCAATTTCAGCAATTTCCACCGCCCCTAGCGATGTGCTCGCATCGCCAATTCCGCCGCCAGTGAGCTTCACCGCTGTAATTGGGTGGTCGTCTTGGCACCTTCGCCACTTCAGGGACCTTTCCTGATCAGATTGCAACCCAATTGCCGCCATAGACGGCCGGATTTCCTCACCCACTGTCATGTTCTCTATTTCCTCCACCCTTGCAACTCCACCTAATAATAGCTGCAATTCCGCCAATCACCGGAACCCAGGGGCACGGCGACATCATCCCTTAGACCCAGTAGCCCGGGGGCCGTCGGGGGTGTGAGGGTTGCCATGAATTTCCTTGCCTACGGTCATCCACCTTGCCCAAACTCCGGTTGTCCATCATGGACGGCTTCCAGTTTTATTTCCAATTTAATTCTTTGCTTTTTTTGTTGATTAGAGACTTTAGTTCCATGGTTAACAAGCTTATTATCAATTATAAATATGCATGCATGCAAATTATGAAGAAGAAGAAGAAAGGAAAAATACCCGAGTAAGAAGAAAGTCGGAGTCTGTCG
>JAVDBV010047878.1:0-27671 GCA_032619315.1 Piper longum
GAACCGGGGCAGCGTCCGCGACCCCTCCCCCTCCGCCCATCGGCCGTCGCACCCCGGCCCCCATCCCCTCCCCCGGCCCAGCCCCGGCCAGCGGCCGCCCTGGCCGGAATCCGCCCCGCCCACCACAAATTTTTTTTTTATTAAATTTGGGCCGTTCGATCATATGGACGGCCCAGATTAGAGGCCGGGACAGGAAAAATTTCCTGCCCCGGTGGTAGGAAATCTTTCCCGTATATATATACATTGCAGTAAAAAATGTTCTTTACTTGATTAATGGTGGTAGTGAAAAGCTTGAAGTAGTTTCAACTTTCAAGCAGCTCACTTCACCACAAGACAACTGCACATACTGGAATCCACTTGGTTCCAAATTTTCCATATCAATCTGCAATCGATTGAGATAAGTCTGAGCACATGGAACAAATGAACTTGCTGCAAGAATTCAAATAGTTTGGTGGTAAAAAAATCCTCAAAGACAAAGCCTGATTCAGATGGGGAAATGAACATGGTGTGAGCAGCAGCTAGCTGTTCATAAAACAGGTTTTTCTCTTCTATGGAGCATAATCCTTAAACAAAAAACTCATTTTTGGTTGTTCCTTGTTTTTATTTTTTATTTAAGAATTTTAAGGTTATAGCACCCATATACATTGCAGTAAAATATGTTATTTACTTGACCATGGTGTGAGCAGCAGCTAGCTGTTCATAAAACATAACAAAACCCCATTGAATTTGGCTGGGATTGCGTACAAGAACTCATGTCCTCCACTGACACTTCCATATACATTGCAGTATAAATTGTTCTTTACTTGGGGCCATGGTGTGAGCAGCAGCTAGCTGTTCATAAAACATAACAAAACCCCATTGAATTTGGTTGGGATTGCGTACAAGAACTCATGTCCTTCACAGACACTTGCATGTAGAACTGCATCCGCATGAAACATACAGATGTGACAACCACTTTGCACCAACATGGGAAGGATGTAGATTTGGTCTTAGACATGGTGAGTGAGTAATCTGTCCAACCTAAAATGCCGAGAGATCCTCACCCTTGATTATGCTAGTTGAGGCCAAATAATGCACATAAAATGTAAATTCTTATAAATATTTATAATAAACAAATCATATATCATGTCACGATGATTTCCACAAATGCTCTTTAAACCTTTTGACCAATGCGAGACAAAAGATTGTTTAGATCATGGACTCCAAAGAAAAATATCGTATTTAATTTCTTTCCTCAAGAAGTTAACCACGAGAAGTTACCAGAATAACTACTCTATAATAGTTATCCTTATTTATTTACTAATTATTATGTTATGGTTATCTTTAATTATGCAACTGATTAATATATTTGAATAATTATATATAAACTATAAACAATAAGGACAACACAAATTCTAACAGTGGGTACAAGGAAATCAATGAACCCAGCAAACAGTTTTACATAATTCGATGAAACAAGATCCAATGCCAAACAATTTTTAAATTTTTTTCATCTACATGGTCCATTCATACACACACCTCATGTGAGCTGCTATTGGATATGGGATCCTATCATTAAACCTAGTTAACATCTTTAATATATATTTTTGCATCATTAATAAATAATTGCTGCAAGTAAGAGCTCATTGGGTGTGCTTAATATTGAAATGAAGAATCTTATAGTGAGGTGGACAGTTCCCAGCTTTTTTTTTTTATTGTGTCATAAAGTGTGTGGAGGAACATAATTAATTGAATTAAGGAATGATTAGATTCCCTAATATGTAATTAAATAAGGAAGGGAACATTATCAACCAACCACTCTTAATCTCATTTGCCAAAGATAGTTTAATCCGTGATGTTATTTGACACACATAAATACTTGTTTTGATTTGTAAGTGTGTAGAACTTCGATATCGTTAATGGTAATTAAAAAAAGACTTGGGATGACTCATCCATCAAATTAGCAGCTTTAATTATTGATTAGTTTCTAGATTAAAATCTGGTTAGCGGTAGAAAGTGAGGTTCTAACCAATAATTTTTAATAGTATGTATATGTATAATCAAAGAATGTTAGTGGTTGGCAATTATTTTAATACTAATGATATATAAATGGTTCACTAACATCAGTTAAGATATATTAGTCTTGGGTACCTAAAGACGTGAGGTCTTGCCACGAATTTGGGCATTAATTTATTAATCTCCAATGTATCAATCAAATACATATTAAAATGGGGTATGCAGAGTGAAAAACAAATATCATTAAATTCTTCTTGATTGAAAAAACAATGGCTTTATATGTATTAAATATTAAATTTTGGAATACATAAAAGAGTCAACTTTTATGCAGATTAATAATATAAAATAAACGAATTATTAATAAAAAAAATGAAGAAGCTGACCGGCAACTTCTTTGGCCACCGTCCTTGTGCTGGCATGGGCATTATGATCGGAGGGATCAGAGTGTGCCACGTAGTTTGATTCCACGTGCTGCTGTGCTGCCATCCGTCGGATAAGAAATGAGATAAAAAAATCAAAAGATTATAATGCACAGGAGCGGAGTCCATGTATATTTGTCCTTAATGCCCTGGTTTTCATACAATAACAACAATAGCAATAATTATAATAATAATAACAATAATAATAATAACAATAATAATTAATAACATTATTATTATATATATTAATATAACTTATCAATTATGTGCTCGAATATAATTTATTGAGTGCGCTTAAGCTTAAATTTATTGAACTTAAATTGATTTGAACTTTGAATTGAACGCATGAGTCTTAATTTTATTTATATGTATTCTCTCCTTTAATATAATTTATTTATAAGAATAATTAGTACCAGCTGTTGTATGATCTACAATTAACATGAACTATTAGATTATAAAAAATTTTGAATGACAAGGGTAGTTTCTTTGAAGTCAAAAGAAATTGCAGCCATATAATTTACATTAATGGTTAGATTTGAATATTGCCAATATTCTCATACCAGCTATTGGTGTTGATACTAAGACATCTTTTTATAAATAATTTTTTATTTAGAAATTAAGATGATTCAAATAAAAATATATAGCGTAAAAATTATATACAAAATATTAAATTTTAATTTGAGTCAAGTATATACAAGTTTAAGCTCTCCCCGTTTAAGTCAGAGACAAATTTTGAATATATTTTTTATCGAGTTAAATTATTATTAGTTCGGGTAAATGGATATGTAGAGTAGAGTCCGTTGTATGGCCCATTAAGTTGGTCCCACAACGTGGGGCTCAAATTCCCCAAGTACGGCTGACAAGATCGGGTGACCAACCAGAACCTGACGTGGTGCAACGAATAAGTGGGTGCCAACGGGGGTATTTGCAAACGGAAGAAAAGAATAATAATAATTATATTTTAGAATATTTTTTTTTATGTCCTAGGTCTAATGGCCCCCTAAAAGAACTTATAATATATTTTATAGTTACTTTAATAAATAATTTTTTTTATTAGTCTATAAATAAATCACCGATACCATCTACAATAAATTCAACAATCTCTATTTTACACATCGGGTGATTCTAAAATTATCATCATCTTGTAATTTCTTTTTTATTATACAAACTCACGTATCATTACATGATAAACTTTCCTTAAATTATCAGATATAACTTAAAAAAAAATATTCATAATCAGTGTAGACAAATACCAAAAAAGTAATGGAGCCTATAAAAGGACTTGTAAATATATAAAAGAGACTTGTAATAAGTGTTACGAGTTTCTTTAAATCCAAAAGCTAGTTCAATAAATAAGTATTTCCAATTAATTTATATATAAGTAAACAACATTATTTGATGTGAGATAAATACAACATATTTGTGTAATAATCGGTGATTTATCCTATTAGATTGGGAGCTCTTCCGTATAAGAACCAACAGATTGGAATAAATTATACTGGAATGGGAATGTTTTCAAAAATAATTACAAGAACTTGGCAACTCCATTCAGCTCAGCCTAATGGATGATATATTCCAATTAAATGCATAAGCAAAACACGGGTAGAATTTTATTTGGGGCATGCGTGTGAGGGCAAGCACCAATCTTAGTTATGAAAGTCGCATATACATGTGAAGGGCGTGGGAGGGATATATGATATATGTTTCGGATGCGGTGGCGTAACTTTTGCTTATTTTGATGCCCAATGCCGTGAACCTCTGGGGCACCATTTATTTTAACATCTATTATTATTATTATTATTATTATTATTATTATTATTATTATTATTATTATTATTATTATAAAAAAATAAAAAAATAAAAAGGCCATCTTATATAGAAAAACACACCCATTCATATTTAAATTTTTACTGCACACTGTTCTCATCATATATGCCTACTATATCTTATAAACGACGCTCAAAACAAACAGGCGCAATTACTTCGTCTCTTCTTCGTCATATTTAATACGTTTATATTTAAAAAATATTACCAAAATTTTGTCCTACTTTTATGTAGATTACACTTTTTTTCACAGGAAAAAATAGGAAACTCCTCTTTGTGCTGACGTTGCCCCCAAAAACAATCATGTTCATTAAAGGCGTGCAAGCTGCAGGCCGCTCGGTCGGGCCCATTTTGACACGTGGCGATCATCGGTTAATCTTGGGTTGTGTGCGGCCCCACGCGGGCGTCCGCCTCTCCTGCGCGTGCGACGAACTCGCCCGAGCGCCACATTTGCGCACGTGCAGGGTATTGGTGGGCCCCATTTAACGGTTTGGCCTTTTCCATGTGTTGCGGACCGAGGGCCCACATGCGCGGCGAGGTTGAAGTTTTGAAAGTTGGACGCATAAAATATAAATAATTATAATTTTTAACAAAAACCAGCAAGTTTAATTATTATAGTCATAAGATTTAATTATTATCATTATGGTCTTAAAAATACGACGACTTAATGATCAAGAACGAGCCAGAGAAACCGGTCTCTAATAAAGAAGTAGTTGAACCATCGGTGAGCTTACACAAAACTAATCACGGTATAAATCCAGTTTTACTTTTCCCCGAGTGTCGGTGATTCCTAGATTTTTACCTCCTAAGAAGCACATTGTAGAAGTTGGGCCAAGTGTAAATCGGGGTTGTAGAGAGTGCAGAACGAACTTCGATTGATTTCAAAGAGATGTTAGAATGAGCTGAATTGGGAGATCTCGAGTGTGCAGTCTTTTAAATCCCATCAATGGAGAAAGGGAGCAAGTAACAAACACATGGAAGGTGATGCAATTCAGCTGCCCACTTTTTGGTGGACCTCATGAAATGTACTTAGAAGTCATTAAATTTTGTTTATAGGTCGTCTATTACCGACAACAGGAAAAATAAGTATTATTATTTAGTTTGTGTAATAAATAATAACAAGGCAGGAGATGAGTGTGTGAATGTATACCACTAAGTGGCTCATTAACAATCTGAAATAATTTTGATTTATATTCTCTGCCTGCGCCAGTGACGGAGCACCGACCGGCTATTCTAAGTAGCCACTTAGCTCGTTCAAAGGTAGCACCGTTTACTTGTCGCTGCATGCTCCATCGTCGGCTAATATTAAAAAAGTTTAAAAATATATATATATAAATCATAAATAATAATTTATGACAAAAGTATTATTTTACTATTTAAAAATTGTCCATTTCTATTATATTTTATGATATAATATAAGTAAGATTTTCACCGAAGCCTTCTATCAAATACTACACCTTATAAATTTGACCACAACAATTTTTTTGCATAAAAAACACAATAAAATGGAAAGCTATTTGCGTCCCGTCTTTTTTATTTTTCTTTTTAAATTTTAATCCTGTCATTAAAAAGATATAAAATTATAACAATAATGACTAAAAATAAGTATTTGGCATAACGTTGGTAAAATATAATGTGATAGAGAGATACCCTTTTAAAAATCTTCACAAAATATTATTAAATAAAAAAGTATATAAATACCACGAGAAAATCTAAATGTAAGTAGATATAAAATTTACGATCTTATCCTTTGTATGAATTAATTAGAGCTCATTAATCTTAATTCTCTTGGTATTGATTAAATATTATTTATATTAACCTTCGTTGATTATAGATAGCACACATTATTTATTAAAATCACTTTAAATATTCTCTACTTCTTTTAAAGTTTACTTTTTGTTTACGGCGCACAAAAAATTTAAACACTATTACATCTATTAAGTTCTTGTACTTATGGAGATTCTTTTCTCCTCTTGCTGTGCTCCATATTCATGGTGTTTACAAAAATTGTTTCTACTATCCTTGTGTGATCATCATCACTTTAACCATTTTTTCTTTCTTTTTTTTTTATGTTAAGAAATATTCAGTTTTTTTTAGATATTATACTAATCAGTTTTTTATTTTTTTAGATACTATATTAATTTGTCGTAGTACGAACAAAACAACCTCAATGACTATAATCATCAAATACTATTTTGTGAGTTTCATCACTTTTTATAATTGTCATAAAAAAATTGAAATAATTTATTAGATTTTATATAAAATTTTCTACCTTATAAAAAAATCATACATTTTACATCTTTTTCATGCTAACTAAGCCAATCTTTAATTAATTTTTAAAATAAGCATACAAATTGTAATGAAAATAATAAGGTGCTCTATTATTTCTCTCGAATAATAACCTATTTACATTTTATAATAAACATTATAATCCTCTTATCCCAATTAAATGAGGTACTCAAAACAAATTTTATATTATCAATAATATAAATTAATGATAAAAAATTCATTTGAAAACAAAACCGAAAAGCTGGTTGAGGCCATCCTTAGAATTTCCTTTAAATTTAAATACTAGCATATTTGACTCTTAAAACCCTAATTAAATTGATTTGTAGATCTTTACAGCTCGGTTCACATTTACCACTTCAGTCACCCTCATCTACAAAATTAGGCTTATAAATAAAAAAAGAAGTAGTTGTAATTAGTAGGGTAGTTCATAACACTATAAAAGAGTTATTATTCTTTGTATTTTTTATTAATTTTTGTCATGTTTCGAGTCATTTATATTTTAATTTTATTAGTTTCAGAGTTTATTAGATGTTAATAATAAAGTAAGAAATTATTATAATTTTGGGATAAAAAATACTGATTAATATTGTTCTAAGAGGGTATAAGAGTTATAAGATAAACCAAAATGAATTTGGGACAAATTCGGGCCAAAAAAAAACTTTGGTGCCATGGCCGAGTGCTCGAGCATTGGGATGCAGAGAGCTGGTGTGCTAGCCCTACAATAAGAAAAATTTATGGTCGAGACCCAACCACTCGAGCTCTAGTGATAGGAAATTTTTTTTTGGATATTTTTGAAAATTCTGGCAAGCCCCACTTGTAATATTGGGTTGATCATTAATAAACTTGATTAGGGTTTAGAAAAATAGATGAGATGACATGCGATGAATGAAAGACGAGAATGAACAACCAAAAATTTGAATTAAAAGAAGAGGACACTTTCCCTAAAAAAACTTTTCTTTATTCTAATTTATTTATCTTTGTAATCAAATAACGTCTTTAATATCATATATAAATTTTTTATGTTTAGTCAAATATTTTATAGAGTAAATTTTTTTAAAGATTTTCAATGACACATAGTACATGAATTAATAAAATTTATTAATTTTTATCTATGTGATTGTGCGTTTAGACCATGTACTTTATTCTATTTTTAATACTATCAGTAACTAGTCATTTATTATTTGATATTGTCTAGAGGTAAAGTAAATAGATTAAATTTGTCATTAATAAAATAACCTTTATTAATTTATATTAGGTGATTTACATGTAAGACAGAAAAATAAGTATATGTCTTGGGCAACTATTAAGGGAGAAAATTGAAGTATTATTTTGTATGTATAATTTCATAAAAATATAAAAATTTGGTGAAAGGGATAAGTTTTTGGTTAATCAAGAGATTGTCATGAGTAATCAATTTTTGTAGTTTATCCAATCGTGCAATTGATAGGTAGAATTTATAACTCTAATCATATTAAGTACTATGTAAAATTAAAAATCTTAAGTTTGTCATCTTGAAATTAATATTTAATTTAAATATTCAAATGTTGCGAAAATTCTAGACAACTTGATGACGCTACAAAAAATAATAAAAAATAATAAAAAAGTTGGATCAGAAGAATACATTTTTCCAAAAAAAATTTTTATTTTGATTTAGCTTTCTTTTTATTTAAATGATGTTTTTCATCACATATAAATTTTTTAAGTTTAGTCGAATATTTTATGCAGTAATTCTTTTTTAGGATTTTTAATAACACTTAGTGCATGAATTAATAAAAATTATTAATTTTTATTTATGTGATTGTAATTTTGGATCATTTATTTTTTTTGTTCTTAATGCTATCATTAGATTTAACATTTATTGTTAGATTTATAAATTTGAATTTGTCTAGAAATAAAAAATTAATTTTGTCATTGATTAAAATAGTTTTTGTTCATCTGTTTAAAATAATTTATATTTGATATAAAGATACACTTATATGTCCTAGGTAATTATTAAGAACAGAAATTAGAGTATAATTTTACATACATAATTTTATAAAATATAAATATTATGCACAAGTGATAAGCTCATAGTGAATCAAAAGATTACTATAAATAATTAATTTTCTTGGTTAATGATTTAAATGTATAATTTATAAGTAAAAATTATAACTTTAATCATATAAAATACTTGATAAAATTAAAAATTATAAGTCTTTGAGTTAATATTTGACTTAAATATTTTATATTAAATTAGTTTATTTTTAATTCAGACCCAATTATCTTGTAAAAATCATTTATTTCAATTTCCTTCCTTTTCTTTCTACAATTTGTCAACTACATACTTTTCCAACAATACCCCTGTCAAGCCTTGGATTAATTTTAATCAGAAAGTGCCTTCCACGCATTTGCTTCTAAATTCTACTCAATCAATAAATTAAAATAAATACAAACAAATTTAATTTTTTTATATACTTTTGACATTGTAAATTTTCAAAAAAACTTAATGGTTTTTAACCCAACCTCTCTCATTAATATCTACTTAGCACTCTAATAGCCTGAATGTTTTCAATTTAATAAACAAATATATAAATATTTTTAAGAGAAATATCCATCTCAAAATAAAAATAAACCTTCGCCTTTTAATATTACTAAATATTAAATAAAACACAAAAAACAAAAATTGTCCCCAAACTCAAAAAGTGGAGCAAAATCAAAGTGAATAAATAAAGACAGCATTCTTTGTGACAAAAAATAATAATAATAATTTTTAAATTTACATGGTGCGAAGAATTATGTTTTAGTTCAATTAAATTTGAGTTAAAGTTTGAATCAAATAAAATTAATTAAGCATAAATATATTTTTATTCGGACCGACTCGACTCGAAGTTGGATAATTTATTTTAGATATACTAATTTATATATTTTTTTATACATCTCTTTATATAAAATATAAAAAATAATAGATATAATTATATTATAATAGTAACTTTACATGATAATATAATAATTTTATTTCAGAATATAATATTTAACATATATATGAGTAGAAATTAAATTATTAAAAATTTTATAATCAAATTTATCTCAAATTATATTTATAAATAATAATCAAACTCTCGCATTCGAGCGAAAAATAACGAAGTCAAGTCTGAGGATGGTTGAAAGTTGATTAACAACACCCTATTTTTGGCTGTCCAGAAAATACATTACTCCAATCAATCCTTCCAACGGGGATTTGCGGGAAATCCCATCTCTTCCACCAATCTCCATTGATTTCCTGCTGCCAAATCTGCACTCACTGGCCATTTTAATTTTAACAATCCTCTCAGATTTCTCACCCCACTGTTAAAAAAAAAAGCTCCATTTCTTCCCATCCACTTTGAGCTCAGAAAGTCAGAAAATCATGGCCTCTTGCCATGATTGTTTAAGCATATACTGCGAAGTTCAAACATATATGGCGAAGGGAGGAAGAAGGAAGGAAAGGAGGGATTTGCGTGTTTAGATAGATGCACTGCCTCTGGATCTTCTCTACCCAAAACCATAAAAAAAGATTGAGTCTTTTGGCGTCGTTTTGACCTCTGCTTGGAGATTCCCAGAGCTACCTTGCACCATACGACGTGATCACCTCTTCTTCTTCTTCTTCCCTGTACATTTGATCTCCTTACTACTGTTGTTGCCTTGTCTTGCTGCTGTGTTGAATTGGTTATATACTAGGACGGTTTGTAGTAGCTCTGGATTCGGTGGTCTTGGACGCTTCCGTGGCCGTGGCCTCCTCTCTTATAAGAAAGTAAGAGCCGGCCGTTTTTGCTTGATGCAGAGAGGAGAAAAGAGCATTTGTGGTGTCCATGTTGAGTTTTTTTTGAAAAAGATTCAATCTTGTGGTGGTTTTTTCTGACCGGCATTTGTGTCGGTGGGGAGCTTTGGTCGGGAAAGACTCTATCTTTGGGTGGTTGGTTGGTCGGAGATGGTGTAGCAAAGCTCCGTTGGAGGTGGGAGAGCAAGGCTGGGAGGTAGGGTGAGGTTGAGCTTGAGCTTGGGAGGCAATGGCGCCGGCGTTTGAGTGGTGGGGGAAGGAGGCACACCGGGGCACGCCGGTAGTGGTGAAGATGGAGAACCCCAACTGGTCCATTTCCGAGCTCGACTCCGACGCCGACGAGCTCCTAGCCGGCGGCGCCGGCGACAAGCGGCGGGGTAAGAACGCGAAGCAGCTCACATGGGTGCTGCTCCTCAAGGCTCACCGCGCCGCCGGCTGCCTCGCCTCCCTCGCCGCTGCCGTCCGCCGGCGGCTCGCTACCGGCAGGACCGACGAGCCCGACGCCGCGGTGGAGAGCCCCGCCGTGCGCCGCCAGTTCTACTCCTTCATAAAGGTCTTCCTTTTCCTGTCCATGGCGCTGCTTGGTTTCGAGGCGGTGGCCTACGTCAATGGCTGGCACTTCGACGCCTCCTCTCTCTACTTCGACGCCTCTAGCCTCCGATTGAAGAGGTTGGTTGATGGAGGCTTTGGCATCCACGGCGTGTTCGACTGGTTCTACTCGAGGTGGGTGTGGTTGAGGGTGGAGTACTTAGCTCCACCATTGCAGTTCTTGACCAATGCTTGTATCATCCTCTTCTTGATTCAGAGCTTGGATCGGTTGGTCCTTTGCCTTGGCTGCTTCTGGATTCGTCTCAAGAAGATCAAATCGGTGGCCAAGGTGGATGACAAGGATGTTGAAGCTGGTGGCTTCTTCCCCATGGTCCTTGTTCAGATTCCAATGTGCAATGAGAAGGAGGTGTGTGTTTCATCATGCTTGTTTTCTTGTCCGGCATATATTTTCTGAATTGATCTTGGCTGGTTGGTTTAATTGGAATTGTCAATTATCAGTTTGATGGCAACAGTGGAGTGTGGTTGACACCGATCAGCTGGCTATTGATTATGTTTTGTGTTAATTAGGTGTATCAGCAATCAATTGCTGCTGTCTGCAATCTGGACTGGCCCAAATCGAACCTTCTCATCCAAGTTCTCGATGACTCGGATGATCCAGTAACACAGTTGCTGATCAAGGAGGAAGTTCAGAAATGGCAGCAGAACGGATGCCGCATAGTGTACAGGCACCGGGTGATGAGAGATGGCTACAAGGCCGGCAATCTCAAGTCGGCCATGAATTGTAGCTACGTGAAAGACTATGAATTTGTTACAATATTTGATGCTGATTTCCAGCCGGCGCCGGACTTTTTGAGAAGAACGGTGCCCCATTTCAAGGTGGAGTTTGATATGTATCCGCTGCAGTTGCTGCGTTTTCAATGGTGATAGAGCTGATGTTGATGTTTGATTCATTTCTGTGGTTTTTGCAGGATAATGAGGAAGTGGGGCTTGTCCAAGCAAGGTGGTCGTTTGTGAACAAGGATGAGAACTTGCTGACAAGATTGCAGAATGTGAATCTGGCATTCCATTTTGAAGTGGAGCAGCAAGTAAATGGGATCTTCATAAATTTCTTTGGATTCAATGGGACTGCCGGAGTGTGGAGGATTAAGGCTTTGGAGGATGCTGGCGGATGGCTTGAACGAACTACTGTTGAGGACATGGACATCGCCGTTCGAGCTCATTTGCATGGATGGAAATTCATCTTTCTCAATGACGTTGAGGTACCAAATCTGCTTTCCTTTTTCCATTAATTTGCAGAAACTTGTCATATCATGGGCTACTGTTCGTACCAACCAAATATTTGCTCCGTTTTGGTATCTTGAAGAAGTGATCGTGATGGAAAAGAGTCTGGAAACCCCATTTTTTTATACACGGAGATTGTTTAAACTGATGGTAACCATTGATCATTTTGGTCAGTTGGAAGAAATCTCTTTTACATTAAACAGTTGGTGGTGGGTCGCTTTTTATCCTACCTGTGTGAGTCATTTCTGATTGAGAGACGAAAGCAGCGTGATAAACGGATTGTTGGCTATTTTGTGTCTGGTTTGTCTTGACCATCTCTTAAGCTTCCATGCATCTATATTAATGCCACCAACGAATTCTTGTCAATCCTGCAATCACATATTAGATTATTGTTGTCGGTTGCATCATGTTTGTCCCAATCATAGACATGAACCTTCCCCAAACAGCCATTGTGGAGCTGGAGGAAAGAGAGAGGGGAACCTGTAAAGTGAGGTTGCAGTTGCAATACAAAAAGGCGTAGTACTAGTCGTGGATTAAGACGCAGGCAACTACGTGTTAATTAATACAAGTCAAACGGCTAAATGATGGTTTTCAACTTAATGGTGGTAGCTGGGGCCTCTTGAATTCATTTCCAGGAAGAAACTTGGTTTCCTTCCTTCCGATGCTGAGCAATTAATATCTTAATATCATGCTAACGTAGACTTCGGATCATTGTATTTTTGCCTTTAGTTGCTTGAAAGGATCATTTGAAATACTTGTCACCACCCTGTGGATACCAGCTGCTGCACTTGCTACCCAGTATCTGATGATGGAACGTCTGAAACCATGTGTTTGAAAATTACACTGTTCTTTGAATCTCATGCCCGAATGATATTGGTCAAGATCGGATAGGAAAAATGTTTCTTTGAAGTCAGCTATAGTTTGGTTAAAAATTAAAGTTTTGGGTGGTTCATATTTACATTTGAAGGTTTTCTCTGGTGAGCAAATTTTGTAATTTTTTTAACTGAAATTTTAATCGGGTTTGCATTTTTGTTTCTTTTTACAGTGCCAATGTGAATTGCCAGAATCATATGAAGCATACAGAAAGCAGCAACATAGATGGCATTCAGGTCCTATGCAGTTGTTTCGCCTCTGCTTGCCAGCCATTATTCGCTCCAAGGTAAATAGTTGAAGAAATAATGTCTCTTCAATGCCTGACATCTTTCTTTTATTTTTTAGATTAAAAGTTGTTCAAAAATATGTTTATATTATCTACTGAAGAAGATATGTGTTCTCACTTCATTTATGTTTTGGTGAAAGCAGATTGCCTTTTGGAAGAAAGCCAACCTGATTTTCCTCTTCTTCCTTCTCAGAAAACTCATCTTGCCTTTCTACTCTTTCACTCTCTTCTGTATAATCCTTCCCATGACCATGTTCGTCCCGGAGGCAGAACTTCCGGCCTGGGTTGTATGCTATATCCCGGCCACCATGTCTGTCCTCAACATTCTTCCTGCACCCAAGTCCTTTCCCTTCATAGTTCCCTACCTCCTCTTTGAGAACACCATGTCTGTAACCAAGTTTAACGCCATGATCTCTGGCCTCTTCCAGCTCGGAAGTGCCTATGAATGGGTTGTTACAAAGAAATCTGGCCGATTCTCTGAGGGCGACCTGGTTTCTCTGGTTAATGAGAAAGAGCCAAAGCACCAAAGAGGGTCGTCAGAGCCCAACCTTGATGCTTTGGAGAAGGAAATTATGCTGAAAAAACAAAAGGAGTCGAGGAAGAAGCACAACAGAATTTACAGAAAAGAGTTGGCTCTTGCTTTCCTGCTCTTGACTGCCTCAGCTAGGAGTTTGCTTTCTGCACAGGGAATCCATTTTTACTTCTTGCTCTTCCAGGGAGTTTCATTCCTGCTAGTGGGTCTCGACCTGATTGGTGAGCAAATTGAATGAGAAGTAGATGATCTCTGCGAGGACAGTCTAATTTCAAATATATAGGTGGGTGCCTAAGTGAGGCAAAAGTGCAAACAAAGACAATAGTAGGAAATACATAAGGGAGATCCAGCTTTTCCTTCTCCCATGCACGTAAATTATTCGAGTAGAATGCTTCTTTGTGCTAGGGGTGTAGATAATATGTCGCCGCTCTGCTCTATAAGATGTTATGTTGATTCTTTTGGTTCCATTTTTTTGTAAGAAATTTTGTTTATTCAAGAAAGGAGATTTCAAAGCTGTTCAGAACATCTTTCTCTAAGTAAATGCACTCTGCGAATTCATTAGATTTGCCTGAAGGAAACCATTTAAGTTCAGAATCATTTCAAAGACCACAATGCAAGCAAGGAATATACTGTTGCCTTTGCTGCTAGTGCTGTTCATCAGCTTGTGAGGTGCTGGTTCCAATCAAGTACATGTAATGAGTCGAGCGACCATCAGGGTCTTCTTTCCTTAAAGATATTCTTCAGTTTTTCAGTTCCTGCAACGAGTGCAGCAATTATTCCCGGTTCGTTTGCAGAGTGACCTGCATCTGGAACAACCTGCTTAACGAGATGAATGCAGTTAATTTTTATATAATGTCAGGATAACAATTTCAGGTAAAGTATAATTAACAAAAATGTGTTCTCAGCAAGCTGATATTTATTATGTGAACTTGAATGCAGTTTAGAACCATAAATGTTAAACACTATTAACAGCTTGAATGCGGACCAAACCATGCTTTTAACTGAAAGCCAATCCATGGTCAGTGCTGTTTTACTTACGGTTATTCTAGCCTCCAGGTCCTGGAAGAGCCTCTCAGTAACACATACACTAAATCATCTTCTCAGAACTTAAGAATTGTTGAAAAAAGTACTTCGCAATCATGTTGGTGTTACTATTACTATCTATGAGGCCAAATAGTAGGAATTTTTAACCAATTGCTGCTAACATAGCTTACTGAGTTTCTCATGTCCCATTCACCAAGCAATGACTATTGTTATTACTTATTGGGCAAACCTTGAAATCTGCTTCTGGCCAAGCTTTGTGGAGATCCCAAGCTGACATCATTGGGCAGCACATGTCATACCTTCCCTGAAAATGCATCAAATGATAAATACCAAGAGATAATCACTGATACTGTGTAGTAGTTATTTCCAGGTTAGCCGATGAATATAATACTTACACAAAAAGCATGAATTTTAGTTTGAGTAACTAAAACACTCACCTGCACAATAACAGTGTCAATATGACGTATTTTGTCGATATTATCCAAAAGGTATGAATCTGAAGGGAAAAACCCACTGTTCACAAAATAATGATTCTCAATACGAGCAAATGCCTGTTTCATAAAAGACAAAACAAAAAATCAATAAATAACTAACAATAAAATCTAGATTTAAACAGAACTTTCAACTGAGATTCCGAAGATAAAGTGCTAAGCTAACCATAAAGCCGAAGATAATGATTTTTCTTCAAGATCAAGTTGAAGTGCATATTACAGGCATTTTCTTCTATTACTGTAACATGCTAAAGATAAAGAAGCAACATAAACGGAGGAAAATAAGGGAACTTACCAACGAAAACTTGTCATCCTCCACTTTGTTGATGGTCTCCTTATTTTGTATCAGGTGTGCCGTCATCATTTCCCATCTGGTCCACAATTTAGCCGCCTTATACTGTGAAGTGGGGAAAAAATCAAAAAATGTAACTTGATAACAGGATATTGTCCTTGACCAAAAGAAACTTTGGCAAGCAGTTGCTCTTGCTCGTGATTTACTAATATAGGACAAACTAAACATCCACAGTACATCAAGAGACCAGATGAAACTATCATCACTCGGTCAATTTCTCTACAACTATATAAGTTGATCTTATCAATATTTAAGCAGAATGGACAAATATCATACAAAAAGGCATGCATAATATAATATAAATGCCTCAAAAGTATAGAGATGATAAGTAAATTCCAGAACTAAAGTTAAATAAAGAAGAAACCTGTGTCTCGAGATCTTCACTGTTTAGTTTCTTGCTGTAAGCAGTAATGAAACTATCTCTCTCATTTGCAGGAATAAAGTTTCTAAAGGGCTCCCAAGCTGAAATGTAAATAATGAAAGATTTCACACATACAAACTTGAACAGCCTTCCAAAAAGGCATAGAAATATCCCTACTTAGAGAATATAACCGAAATTTAATAGCGTTACAATTTGACATAAAAACAGTTGAAACACCATGCACTGTTACTCAGTGACAAAGAGAAAATACTACTAAACCTTTTCCAAGCAATAACCTACCATCAGGAAAAACTGCTGCTGCCCCTCCTTCATAAAACCAGTCAAGCTCCTTCTTCCGGAGCAAAAAAATTCCTCTAAGAACGAGTCCAGTGACCTTAGAGAGAACATCAATACAATGTGAAAGAATCACAGTACACAATATAAAACAAAAGTCACGTCTGTAGAAACTGCTCACTTTGTCTGGATGAGATTGACTGTATGCAAGAGCAAGCGTGCTTCCCCATGATCCACCAAAAACCTGCAAATAAATTAAGGGACGCAATCAGATGGATCTTTCTAAGGTTTAAAATTCTTCTTGAGCTGGGAATAAAAAATTAACCTGCCATTCTGGAACCTTCAAATATTCTCGCAACTTTTCAATATCATGAACAAGATCCCATGTAGTGTTCTCTTCTAAGCAAGCATGAGGAGTACTCTTTCCAGCACCTCTCTGAAACAAACAAGGCAGATCGCTATTATCAGTTTTGAGAAAAAAAATATAAACTTACATAAGAATCCAGAGCATAATCCGAATCAACCTGATCAAACAAAATTATTCTGTAGAACTCTGGATCGAAGAATCTTCTAATCTTTGGTGGTATACCACCTCCAGGTCCTCCATGAAGAAATATAACAGGCTGCAGCGAGGTAAATTAGGAAAATGATTTCAACCGATTTAACAGAACAGTATAAAAGTCTTTTCTATCAAGCTCTTTACACATGGTCAAACACTTAAGCCAACATGGCTGCTCAAGCAGTGGTTACAAAAATATTCATAAAATCCTTATAAGAAGATTAAGGCCATTAAGTTTATCATTAAATATCAAGACATGAATATTGAATAATCACTTCATGTAAAAGCTTAAGCTTGAAGCAAAAGAAATTCATAAATATTGATCTTAGCACTCTCCTGGAATGAAGAATTCTTTATGGCCAAATAAGGGCTAACATTTCCCCAGCCAGTGTTTTACTTTGGCCCGGATTCAAACAACGCTCTTTCCCTCTAGTACCATATCTAATTCCCACTTCACTAAAAAACTTAAGCCTGTAAGGAAGAGCATTCTTTCTACTAAAAAGTCATTTACTAGAGTAGACAGTCTTAGTTATTTTCTTCAAAAACTGAACTTCATGAGAATTTTGATTATTACCGTATTTCTTAAAAAACTAAATTTTATAAAAGATCGGTTTGTTTCTGTATTTTTACAGTTACTACAATCCTATAATTGCACTTTATTGATACAAAGAATAAATTTTATTCATTCTAATGCAGCAGGTTACATTACTTACAAATATCAATATTTATAATAGCAATGACAAACCATCCATTCATCAAAATGAATCCATTTTAATTCTTCCTCGGACAGAACATTCTGATTCCGTGAACATGAATTTGCAGGGAAAACCCCCAACCGATACAAATATGCCAACATGAACATCCACACAAAAAAGTGACTTACGTGCCCATTTGGATTTCCGCACTCCTCCCAATAAATCGTGTGAAGATCAGACACCTTCAAAAAACCAAAATTATAAGGCTCTATTTCAGGGTATAGATCCACTCTAACAGTAGAAGCCGTCTCTCCCAAATCCATAGTTACTCTCGACTGCAACTCCCTGCTATGCCCAATATTCCAAGTAGAAGATGACTGTTTTCTTACTCCTGCATTTAAAGTCAGGGTCTTTTCTTCAATCCAAAGTTTTGGTTCTTATCAAACAGTGACGAATCTGCTTCCTTGTATACAGGCTTCATCAAGGATGCACAAAGATTGCCGTATGAGATCACACAACTAACCAACAACAAATCCTACGAGATAGGCACGAAATATGATCCAGTAACAAACAAACAATCCAAAGAGATAAGCATGGGATCAATCAAGTAACTAACAAACAATCCTTACCCACAAACTAAACATTCCCAACGAAGCACATCATGAACTAGATTCCAATATCACAACAATCAAAGCTAAAAGGGACCACCGTAGGACCACCAGACAACTATACATGCAACAGTTTTCAATGAAGATAAAATCTTTTCCACTCCCTCTAACTTACAACAAGGCATGGAAAGAAAAGCAAATTTTCCACACAAACAAGAAAAGCCCAGATGAAGGTTTGGTACAAAGAGGAGATAGCAAGGTACCCGGAGAGGTTTTAGCAGGAGACAAGGTACGCCGGCAAGAGGAGTAGGAAGAAGAAGAAGAAAGAGAGAAAGCGTTTGAAAAGAGACAACGTTGAAGAGGCAACTGTCCTGAGTTCGACATTCATCGTCAAAAAATGACAACTTTGACAAAATCCAATCAAACAATCTTCCTCCACTGTGAAGATAGTTAGAAGCTATGGAACTTGGGAGTTCCTACTTTCTTTGAGGATAGCTTATCTATCCATGGTGTCATCATCAAACCAAGATAGTTGGTGAGAAAAAATATTTTTGTTTTTTTTTACTATCTTAATATATATTTGGCTTAAAATGATAATCTAATGAATCATAATTAAAGTTTGAGTAAATAATTCTTTCGATTTAATTCAGCTGCAAACTCTTGACGATAATTCTGACCTAATTAATAATTTATTTAGCGCATTCCATTTATTTAATATTTAGTTTAATTGTCTCTATATGTCGATTTTGGCTTAAGAAAATAAATTACAACAATTTTAAATCCAGCTTTGTCTATTGTGTAATGCAAATGGTTTTTTTTTTCTTTAAGTTGTTTGTTTGTCACGTACATGATTTTTTTTTTCTGGGTGGCCACATTTATTTGTTTTTTCTGTTATTTGTTTTATGGCTTGCTCATAGAACACAGAGGGTAGAGATCTCTAATATTTCCATGACCATCGTCTTACCGGTGTTGTTAAAAATAAATAGTGATTTTTTAAAGAAAAAAGATGTGAACTTTTTGAGCAAATTTTTGAGTTTTAGGACCAATAAAGTCAAAATTTCACTTGAAGAAAATTAGAAAATAGCTAGTAAATGGGCATGAAATTATATTATTTTATATAAAAAAAACAGAGGGCAGTTCAATTGCATTTCATCATATAAATAAAATTATTCTCTCTCTTTTAGAAATGTTTTAATTTTTGAAAGCATTGGTTTTTCCCATGTTGAGGAGCCCTTTTATGCAATGGTAAAAACTTGCGAGAGCAGATTGGAATCCGATACCATGTTTAAAGCATTAGATAAAAGTACATCCATGATCCAACCATATTAAGAATACAGATGACTTTGTTTTCTTTTTTTCACACCCTAGCTGTTCAACATACACATAGTGACATAAATCTTCCATCAAAGAAATCAACAATTTTGTTCATACTGTACAGGGATTGCATCCGTCAAAGTCATTTCTTCAGCAAAAATTTGAAGAAATCAGTTAGGAGCTGCGATGATACAGCCAAAAAACAAAACCATCCAGCCATACAAAGCAGAAGATCCAGATGAGTTACTTTTTGAGTTAAATTGGTAGTAGCCTGCATTCTCTACGGGAGGTTCCTCAGAAAGCATGCCAGCTAATAGTCAAAAGATCTGACATTCCAAAAAATTTCTCTCAGGTATTCCTCAACATTAAAAATAAGATTGTAAATGAGTTTACACTTGATAAAACAAAAAATTTTCTCATAAAAGAATACAGAAATGCTATGTGATGAAGAGAAGCTAAATTCTGCACTAGAGCCTCATTTCTGATTAGCACAAGCTACCCAATTTCAGGTTAACTTGTGGTACCTTAAGGTTGCCTGGAAATGCAATTGCCTGCATAATCAATTTGATGCATGACCCCTTGGAACTCATCATCCCAAACACCTGATATCTGTGCATTTTTCAAACTCGTTTAAGAAGAAGAGACATAGTATGCATGGCAAAAAAGTAAACAAAATCGATAGCATTATCACTATGAAAATCATCTTCATCATCTACATCTTATCCCAGCATTACCCATGAATTGATCTGACTCAAATTGATGAAAATTTTCTTATCAAGAACAATCAAGTAATTGGTAGTGCTCGAAATTTAGCTTACCTGCGGTATGGTAGAAAATTGGGCGTTCGCAGCATGTAATGGGTCTGCAGAATTGTTTATAGTTCTGTTTAATGTTTCATCTTGAATGTTTGCATGAGGAGACACAAACAACTGAGAGTGAGATGCACTTAAACCAGGACCATAACGAAGAGCAGCCGAACCGCCGCCTCTAGCATTAAGAATCTGCAATAAAGTAGAGACGACCAAGATAATTGTTTGCTCAGACCAAATCCCAAAATTTAGAGACCAAGAACAAATATAATTTGTTTCTAAAATCACATTGATTCTTACTTCTTTGGACAGAATTCGCTGTACGTCAAAGTTAAGGTCAGGATTCACAGCAGCCAGTTTCATTGAGAGGAACTACAACACATGCCGTAAAGGTGGAAAGAATTAGGCAACATACATATAAAATCGAAATTCCAGTCATTCCCAGTCACAGATCATTTTTGTAACGCAAATACCCAGTTATCAATTACCAAATGGCCGGATTTTATCTCATGTTTAGATCTATGAATAATATCAACTTGTTAACCTACAGCAACAAGTAAGAAGTAAGAACATTTACCTCGACCTGTCTTTGCAACGACTGCACATAATTTATGATTTCGTCAAGCATGACAGCCTTGCCTATAACCTAAAATCAGTGAAGACCATTTACTATCCAGACCAATGTTACAATGCACCATCAATGAACCAGCAGCCAATTCAAGAAAGTTACCTTATTGCATCCTGGAACAAGATCTTGAAGAAGTTTCATTCTCTCACTAATTTTCTCTCTTCTCACCTGCAACAAAATGTAATTCATGCACCCAAGAAGAGCAAAACAACGCCAATAAAAAAACATTGAACGACCATTTTAATGGCTTACTCTTTCTGCAAGGCTATGGCTGTTGGTGGCTTGACCTCGTTTTGCTCTTACATGGATATAGTCCTGTTTAGGAGCACCAGCAATTTGGGGCCAATTCTTGGGCTGTTTACCGCTTGGTTTTCCAATGGGACTCTGCTGCTTCTTTTCATCTTTCCCTTGAGAGCAATCACTAGTGGTCTGCAAATCATTTTTCAAATTTTTCTATCATCAAAACACGACCAAGAGGTGAGTTCTAGCAAAGGAGAAACAAAAACCAAACGTTAAGAGTACCTGCAAATCTCCTCCATCAGGAGTCCTTTTCCTCTTCTTTCCATGAGCCATACTTGGGCTTTCATCTTCACTTGACGCTTCCTCTGCCTCCTTGCACCACCTGCGGGGGTCTCCACCTTCATCTGTCACCTGCACCACCGTCTTAACATCACCGAACTCCTCCTTCTCTTGGTAACTACAAGGAGAGACCTGCCCAGCAGCAAACTGGTTACACTCAGAGAGATCAACAGAACCGACCATGCTTGGGAAGCAGCTCCCGTTGTTGAAGGTTGACATCCTTGTGCATTCAAACAGGTTGGAGGAGCTATCGGTTTGGCGGTGAGGAGGCATTTGAACCAGAGGGTTCCACGCAGAAGAGCCACCAAGGAATGACTCCAACCCAGTCCCAGAGAAGCTCCCAGCCGCATAGGACGCCATCGACTTAGAAGTCACAAAGTCACCATTGCTGCTTGAGCCCATGCTGTTGAATAAAGCAGACCAACCAAGTTACCAACCAACCGGTAACACCCAATGGTCAAAAACCGATTAAGATAGCTCTTTTAAGCTTTTTAGCATTTCACAATCCACACACAGGTGATGATGATGAGCGGGGACGTCAAGATACAGGAGCTTAACACGCCATGGTTAAAATCTGAAACTGACTTGACTGGACTTCCTTGAGGGACTCAACAATGAACAAACGAGGTTGGCAGCTTTATACAGGCAAAGAGAAGATGGGGGTAAGGAGGGACTCAAGGAGTGTGTATGAGCAAGTAGCAAGGGATATGATGATCTTTACCACTCCAACCACGCCATGTTTAAGCTTCCTTTAAACTCGACCTATATGATCAGAAGACATGGTTAATGATGTTAACAATGCCCCCACAGACAGGAAAGTGAGCCTTTCAGGGCATAAAGGGGACAAAGGGGAAAGAGAGTGAGCACAAGTTAACAGCTCACCAAACTGTAAGAGAAAATAAAAACTATATGGGAAAGAAAGATTCCTGCTTCTTCTTTTTTTATTTGTTGCCTTACCCCTCTTTCCCTACGGGACTTGGATGCCTCTAAAAATCGAAAACCATGTCTACCATGATCAAAACAAATAAACTTATTAACCGCAAGAAAAATTTAGATCAACCAACCTCTGTCTAGATTGGATACAACTGTAGGGGAAGAAGAAGAAGAGTGAAAGATGAATCATGATTAGGCAACAATTTGGAGGACTGCAGCTATAATGCTATGGACAGCACCGGGACAAATGCATTGATTCTGAACAGAATTGTAGAAAACACCGAGTGCGTCTCTGGCAGAAAAACGAAGGAAGCATTCAACTAGTGCCAAACTTGCATAATATGAGTGCTAGATGAATTCATATATTTATAAATACAAATTTTAGTTATCTGCCAAACAAGGTTGAACTGTCCACTGTTTATACTATTGGAATGATCAACCACAGCCAACCACTCCTTCCTGTAAAATACAAATGTGCTATCAAGTTATAATTTTTTTATCCTAATATATGTTCTTCACTTCAAGGCCAAGATTGAAATTTTATTTTTACTGACACATTGCCAACCATGCACAGCCCCTACTGCTGTCCTACACTCAAAAATTTCTTCATGCCGACAGCAAGCACCTCCTTTTCCCTCCCTTGAATTATCAACTTTACCTTTTTCTCTCAAATTTTTATTGTCTACCCAATCCACGGAGCACCATAATGGAATCTTTGCATCTTTCTACCTCTTGTCCTTGTACAATTTCCAGCTAAGGGGTGAGTAGCTCATTAAGAACATAGTCAAATGCATGTTTCCCAGCAACTTCTTTGGAAGATCCCAACCGTTAAATCTTGGGTAAGGCCTACTTCATCTTCTCATTGTTGGATTCTACCTGTTGTTCTGCCGGGGGGGTGCAGGGTGGGGCACGGCGTCTGAAAGCTATGATAAGTTATGATCTTTGACCAACGAGGGGGGAAGAGGGGGAGGGGGGGCTAGTTTGCCTTAGAAGCTACGGAGGGAGGTGACAGGGGTAGAGAGATGCGATGGGGAAGAGTGCCCCTGCTGCCATATTAAGGGAAAGACTGGTGGTTTTTGTCTTCTCGGTTCCAGCAGAAATTATAAGATAAAATCTACATAAATGATATATATGATATGATAGATCTACCATGGTTTCCTTGGAGCAAGATCTTGAGCCCATGCCTTAACTAGGACCTGAGGATTCGTTTGGATGCTAATAAAATGAAAAAAAAAAGTGTGACAAAAAAAGGGGGAACAGATGACAAAATTTCAACTATTTTTTCAGAGTAATATTCAGCTATAAAGTCTAATTTTAAGAAAATTATCACTCCTTGCAACTGACTCATTTTTCACACCAATGGACTTACCCGCACATAGATACATCAGCATATGATTATTCTACAGTGGTCTTTAGGAGGTGATGAACCTCCAACTAATACCCAACGTATAAATGTTATAGTCCATGGGTCAATATCTCACTTTGGTTAGAATATATATATATATATATATATATATATATATATATATAATATAACTAGATAGATAGATAGATGTAGACATATAAAATCATCACTATTTTCTCTCTTTTTCATTAAAAAAAATAATTATAAAGAAAATTTTCCTCGTTATGAAAAATATATTCTTAATTAAAATTTATTTCAAACAAAACAAAAAAAAGTGGAAAAAATTATTTAAAACTTGGAACGTTTTGAGCCAAAAATTACTATTTATCACAATCCAAACAACATTTTAAAACCTGGAACGTTTGTAACCAGCTTAAATTGATTCAAGTGAAAACTATATGATTGGTTGCATATAAGATTACACAAAAATATTTAGTACGGAGTCATCTATTTTGTTTTCAATAGATACAACACTGGGTATTTATCCAACCAACAACCACTTTTCACTAACAATCAAAACCATGGCCGGAATGAATTCGACGATTTTTTTTTAAGAAAAAAATTAAAGATTTTCCGTAAGAAAAAAACTGCAAAAACTTTATTGGCGGCTATGTGCACCGAAATCATTGAGCAACAGTTCTTGTTCCCCGTAGCAATGCGGGTATTTTTTCAGGAACCACTTTTGGCGACGCCGTCGGGGAGGCCGCGTGCCCCCACTGTCGATCATCCCCATCATCAATCGGTCGGGACGCAGCAAACAGTTTTTTTTTCATTTTTTAGTCCATGGATAGTTAATCAGGTGAAATAAACATGGTGTATACTGTATAGAGAAAATTTTCATTTTATTTTTCACCCTTTTTTTCAGCTCAAATTAAATCCACTTAACAAAATCTCCCACTTTGGAGGGTCGGGAAGAGTGCGGTCTGGCCTCTGTTTTCTCCAACACCCTTAGATCTCAGCTGCCCACACCTCACAGTAAAAGAAGCCATCTATCTGCTCTGCGCATGCACCTACCAAATCACACTGCAGTTCAGACACAAGACCAAACCAAAATGTGGGGCATCTGTGAAACATGGTGAAGTGTGTTTTGTTACAAGAAAGATTGATACAAGAGGGTCACCCTTCTCCCCAGATAAAATCATGGGTCCTTTCAAACCCACTAGCCTAAATCCTGTGCCTCAAAAGCCCTCAAGTTGAGGTTTTGCTTTCTGCAAAGTAATGGCTCATTGCCCCCACATGAAGCTCAGTTTTTATATACATAAGCAAAAGCAATTACAGTGAAGTTTGGGTTATGTTTTCACCTTTATAATCAACAGCTGTCCACGAGTTTCATTATCATAAGCAGTAGAAGACGATATATAGAAATCATGTTTGCAAGTTTCACCTGCTTAGCTTGCTACAGAGAGACGACACTGGCTTAGTTCGTACTTTTCAGCTCTTCTCCAATGAGACGCATTAAGATTTCCCAGAGAATTACAAATAAGCCGAAAAGTATTTAAACTAAAGAAACTTGTGTTAACATTGGAAAATTATGTGTTGCAGGTAGGAAAGACAATTCCAAAATGTTTATGCCACAACCTAATGCAACCGAGGAAGTTACTCCCATTATATGACAAAGAGCCACGAATACACAAACTTCTACACATGCCAATCAACCCCTATAAACAAACTACTGATCGATCAGCATTTTGTAGAATCCATGGATGCACAAGAACTTTGTGCAATGGAAGTCGTTGAGAAGTATCTTTGACTAGCATCTACAAAAAATAAAAAAAAATGTCATGTTAAAAATTGATGAATTCATTCATGAGAAGACAAGTATCTAGGGTCACTAAGATATTGAAACCGGCTAATTAATTCTTTTGCCTAAGATGTAATAATTGGTCTGATAGGAAACTTCAAATCTACCTTTTTGATCATTCAAAATGGTCAAAAAAAAGAAATCTGAATACCTCCAAGTTTTTAAGAAATGTAACAGCAATTCAGAAACGAGTGACATTTATACTATAGTCAATGAACCTCCTATAGGTCTCCGAATGTTCTTCCTCAAAAGGAGGTGCTCCATGTAGGAACTCATAGCACAAAAACACCCAAGTTCAAAATGTCAACACTTGCATCATGATCAGTGTTTTCAACTGAGTGTAAACTAAATATGATAAATCAAAGTTTCTTGAGAAAAAAACAAGGAGCCATACAAACAGTTCATCAAACTTCCATTCCTTCTTAACATACTCATTTCAGGGGGAAGGTAGTCCAATGTCCCACACATTGTTTTCTTTCCCGTTAAATGTGTGCACAGACCAACCAAAATCAGCAATTTAAAAGAGCTCGCCCTTTTGAAAGACAAACTAAAATAAGCCCTCAACTTTGGATACAAAGTATCTCAATTGACAAAGTTTGAGTGATAACTTTTACCTGTGCACCAATCAAAAGGTTTTCGGGTTTAATATCTCTGTGTATCACATTTTTTTCATGGCAACAGATGAGAGCTCTTGCCAAAGAAGCAATATACTGTCATGAACAACACATAGGAAACAAATTACAACATAATATTACTATTGACATCATCACATAAAATCTAATAATCACCACACAAGATGCACAACAATTTAAATCCATAAAAGACCCAAATAAAACACCACCAATTAACGTGGGAGCAGGTATCTCTCTGAAGTATTTGCATCTTTGCAGTTCTTTGTAGAGTTCATCTCTAGCTGCATATTCCACTACCAGATAAACACACGACTGCATTTGAAAACTTATTTAATGTTTTATACATACATTGTTACAACACAATCAACTAATTGATAGAAGTAATCAGATGAAAATAATAAAAAAAACTATAAACAAGATAAACAAGTGCATGATATTAAAAAGACCACCATAAAAAATCATTACACAGCAGGCCAACTACGATCAGAAAAATGGATCAATGGGCATATAATTAGATTCAATGCCTAACAATTTTAATTCCGATACACCAACATTTCCCTCCAGTCCAGAATTCTTAACAAAAAAATTAGAAGTTAGTTCTTTAAAAGAATAATCAGGGAAGCTGAAATTGTTGACTGATTTAAGATTAATTGCAAGGAACAATGAGCAAGTAAATGTTGTCTCCTGTAGTTATATGCATTTTGTCCATTACTTTCCTCCAAAAAATATTTAATTGGCTAACTGTCACTGAGAATAACACAAAAAAATGTAAAAATTCACCATCATTTCCCTTGCCTAATAGACATGGCCAACTTTCCCTCGGCCAAGAGGCTTCCCAATATCGAAATCCTTCAAGGTCCACTTTTTCCTATCATCTTCAGCTGATACTGCAGTTGGAACTACCATCGAAATCTGGCATTTAAGAGAGTAAAAGATAAGACACCAAGTAACATAAATTCATCATTCCCCAAAATGCAAACGAACAAAAACCAGCGGGATTCCAGCCAAAATCTTGAATTTAACCCCAAGTCCTGGCCCGAGCAACCATATTTCAGTTACCATGCAAGAAGGATAACATCAGAAAAATCAATGGATACAGTGCAGAGGAAAAACAAACATGGGATTTCGCAGCAGCATTTCATCGAACAGTTAGTGTGACAAAAAAAAAAAAAGGAAGAAAAAGTTCAGCTATCACCCAAACCCACCGCGCAAATGCTAATAGCTATCGACAAATATTAGGAGCCAACCACAAAACCTGACAAAGGGTGGTCGGGCAGGTCTCGAGCGGGTATAGGGGAAGGCGGCGTGGGCCCAGGGGAGCT
>JAVDBV010047879.1:0-13360 GCA_032619315.1 Piper longum
CCCCCCCCCCTGCCCGGCCGCCCCCCTCCCCGGCCCGGCGACTGCCCCACCCAGGCCGGAAACCCACCGCCGGTGGGAATTTTTTTTTAGTTTTGATCAAATCTAGGCCGTCCATATAATCGGACGGCCCAGAGGGGTGTGGCACTGGTAACTATTCCTACCTCTTGCACAGGAAAAGTTACCCTATTATTATTTACCCAATGAAGTTTCAAATCAGCAAGGTAGAAAGTAGATTCACGAAGTTCTAAATGCTCAATGGGAAGCCTCTTTTTAGCAGTCTTAGTTCAATTTCAACCGAATTTTATTTTCTTGGAATGCCAACAATGGAGCACTGAAATCTCCACAACTTCCACAACTTCCATCTTTTTCATAACCTCAGGGAAGATACGGATGCTCCGTTATCATTTTGGAGGTCACTGTCCATGGTTTGTGGTTCAGAATTCCTTGGTCAGGTCTTTCAGGAACCCAAAAAGAAATATGGATTATGTGTTATTGTATATGCTGAATCTGAGTTTAACAAATTGAAGGCCACCGACGCTCGGATAGAAGTCTCGTTCTATGTTTGCTGCACCAGACAAGGGCCCAGACAAAGAAATAAGGATGTAGGCTAGCTTTCATGCATTATCTCAATAGTCAATACATAAACATTGTCAACCTTAGCTCAGAATTGAGACCACTCAGTTTTAAGGGCAAATGATCATAAAACATGGGAAAGTTTAGCGATATAGTAATCAAATTCTAAACATTAGCAAACGCAGAAGCTAAGTATACTGCTGGTACACAATAGTAGATGGCATTGTTAAAGAGTAAGAAAACTAGCTTCCATGCCCAGATTTGTACACATAATTATCCTTTATGTGCAAGAAAGAACAACTCAGTATAAAAGTATCTAGAAACTATAGAGAATCAAACACACTGGCGTGCTAAAATTATTGCAGAAATCGCTCAACATGTTTAGCAATAGAGAGGGCCAGATTGTCCGCCTCTTCCTGCGAAGATGCCTCAGCATATACACGTACTATATCCTCAGTACCAGAAGGCCTAATAAAAGAGCGACCTCGAGAATACTTAGCTGAAATATGATTAAAAAAGAGGCAACTAATTAGTCTACAAAATACGAGAAGCTTAACCAATAGAGTACAAATCAAAACAAAATGGATTTTTTAAGGCAAGAGATGGAAACCTACCTAACTGGATAAAATTGTGAATTTAATCCATTCACATGTAAGAAAATATTTATCTTTTCTTATCAATAAATTTTACTTCACCTGCTAGCCTAAATTTCTATTGTAAATCTCTTCTCTGTTTAGTAGAAGCATTATATGCCAACCGTAATTCCTTTCCCAGCAACACTAAAACAAATATTCTGCATCTTGAAATTCACAATTAAATATTGATTCAGCCATTTTTACTCAGGCATGTATAAAAACGTTCAATCAAGAGGTAGGTTCTACTTCCACAGGCATAAAGACCCCCTATAGCACATAACAACACTCACCAACTTCAGAGTCAACTGCATCTTGAAGGCCAGATGGATGAACAACCCTTGTTTCAGCGTTAGTTGTTGTGACAACATTTTTGTCAGCTACTTTAACCTTATAAACCACAGAGATAAAATAAAAGAAAATTTTTACCACATAAAAATTACAGGCTTAAGTCATTTTGAAAAATAATAAAATATAGTCCCTCAATTGATTAGCACAAACGGACAAGCAAATGGTAAGCAACACAAGCTAATTGAACTTAAGTAAAGTCAGGTGAAGAACACATCTGATTGTGTTAAAAAAGCGATGAGTAATAAAAACCAGTATATAGTCTCATAAAAAAATTTATAATAGGTGTGAGGAACATTTTTGCAAGTATACATTCAAGAATGTACGTTATACCTTCTGCTGACTACTTGGTAGATCCTGATAGAGTGCACTCCACCTATCAATAGACCATCCCAAATGTTGTAAAATTGACTCTACTAAAAGCAGCCCACTCAATGCATCTCCCACGGCCTCATTGACTATCTTACTTACAGCTAAAAGCCTCTGAACTGCCTTTTGCTGCACTGAACCTGAAAAATTAAGGTCACACGCATATCAATCTCAATAACTAAACAATGTAAACTGATGACAGAGGTTTACAAAAAAAAAAGAGGGAGGCATGTCAAATAGAGCTGCTCATAATATCATGGCGGAATGTACATAAAAAAAGCAAACCTGAAGAGTGTAACAATAACTCGTTTTTCTGCTCCAACTGCTTCAAAAATGTTTCAGAGAAAAGGATTGTTCCATGGCCATTTGCCTCAAAATAAATTCCAATATCATATTCAGCAGCTTTCTCATGCAAATATTTTACTCCAGTAGGTGTCATGACAACTTCTAATCCATTATGCTTGAGAAAATCAGTAGATGCCCCATTTGCGTAAGCAGTCTGTACAATCCCAAGTCTCGCAACTGTCTCACCAAGTATATCTAGCTGTTCTTTGACGTACAATGCAAATAAAGATAATATTTTATCACCATCAACAAGAACAATACGTTTATTAGGTTTGTTCAAGACATGGAAATAAACAAGCCTATCAGCATCTCCATCCACACTTGCACATCTGCAAGTAATTAGAAACAAGTAAGTCAGATATCGTACAAGATTTAGGGACATGTAAATGTATAAATAATAGATAAAACACTACTCATTATCAAACTTAGAAACTAAGGAACATCATGAAATGGGGAAAAAATAGAGCAGGTTGGATCCAAGGCATGATCTCCAATCCAAGCATGGTTTTAAATGGTTAACAAAAACCCAACCTCTAAAATGTAGAGGTAAAGAATTAGCATCAATATATGTTGCGCTTGGTAGGGTTCGGAATTCCTTACAACAACCAATGAAAACAATATGATATCTTGAAATTAAAAGATAAAATCTAAATATTAATTTACAATAAAAAAATAGAGTTCATAAACTTGTTAATTTTAAACACCAAACCTCTTTCCTATATCCCTTAAATCAAAACCACTAGGAGCAACTCTCTCCTTTTGCACATAGTCAGCACCAACTCCTTCGTTCAGAACACCCTCTCCTTTCCCTGTGTTTCGAACCTCAATGACCAATCCTTCAAGTAGTTTATTAAGTTCTTCAAGCTTCTGACCTCCAATGCCATTTGCCCCATCAACTGTAACCTTAACATCTACCACATCCGGGCTTCTATTAGAGGGAATTAATCCCATCATGGACCTGAGTTATAAAGAAAAAAAAAAAACTTATCAGCGTGAGTCTTGCATATACACTAATAAGGGGACATAGACACAAAAGTCAAGAGTTCAAACTAACCCAAATGAGTGTGAGAGCTGTGAGAAATACTCTGCTTCCGAAGCTTCCAAACCCTTATTCTTACGCCGAACCATCCAGTGGAGCTGCGGAGTTGTTAAGACCCCCATGTCAACTGAGGCAGCACCAACAATGGCACTGATACCCTTCCAATAATTAGTAACATAAGACTGTTTGTAATGTGATCGCAAAAACAAACAACAAAAACCTGGGAAAATATAAAATCCTAAGGGTCTGAACCTACTTGTTTTGCAGCTTCGAGAAGTGCTTCTCCGCTAGGCCTTGTGTCTCTTCCCAATATCACTTCTGCAGCCTGCCCTCCTCCCAACATGAATCCCTCATGCTTCATGAATTGAGTGATTAGCTGTTCAAAAAAAAGTCCCCATAAGATCCATATAATCCATAGACAGATTTGAATCACCACAATCACCTTCATTCCAATACACTAAACCATTAATCCTCTCAAAAATTTCCCAAATGTAACCATTCACCTATTGACACAAAATCGCATCCAAAGAAATAGAATGATGCGAACAGATGCCCCTACTTCCCTCACATCACATCAAACTCATATAACATTTTAGCGAACAAACAACCATTTCTGCAATCACCAACAGAGCTTTGCTAGCATAAACTACCTCAACAAGAGCTAGTGCGTCGACCGCATTTGCAATATCATTGGCAAAAGGTTCCCAGTCCTGCGTCATCATGCCGCCGCTGCGATCGGCGATCTTCACACCATTGTCAGACACCTGATTATGCGACGCCGTGATCATCAACCCGACGACAGACCCGGTCGATACGGACCTCAACGCCGCCAGGATCCCCATCCGGAACACCGTCGACGACAAGATCGTCGCATCGGCTCGGAACCCCGCCGTCCCGTAGGCGAATTTCACCCCTAAAAACCCAAAAAAAAAAGATGAGACTTTTCCACTTGAATTCACAAAATCCGCATAAAAATTGAATCTTTAACCTTTGTCAGAGCATCAACAAGCACGCAAGCGGGAATCATGAGGGATGAGAGGGCGAACCTGGAGGCGGCGGGAAGCGAGAGGCGGCTTCCAGCAGAACTGAACGCTGGTGTTCATCCATGGAAGGTCGACGGAGGCGACGGCGCGGCGGCGGCGAGGAGAGTGGCCGAAGATGTGGAAGATGGCGGGCAAAACTTTTATACCTAAATTACCCTTTCGTTGTTCGGGAAGAATAACAAGAGATGCGATAGTACTGGGGGTCAAATAAGTCATTTAGTTGACATTATTATATAATAAATAAATAAATAACATTGCCCACTCTACAATCTCCCTTCCTTCCTCATCAATCTCCTTCCATCAATCGGTAATTCCCCGCCCCAAACGTTCATTATCGATCTTATACTATGGTGTTACCATATATGCTTGTGATTTTTTTTTCTGGAATTTATGGTATTTTTCCAAGCTTTTTCTGTCATCACAACTTGTCTGCAATGAGGTACTTAATTTTTATTTTTTTGCAGGTTTATTTTTTTGAGATTCAATCGTAGAATCGAGGAGGAACAATGACTCATATCCTTGCTTGAGAGGGTGCTTTTGATTCCTGGTTTATGACTATTTATTAAGTCAATTGGATTGGTAAAGATTGGATTTTTTCATTTTAGTTGTGCTTGTTTCTTTGACTTGAGATAACGTGGGAATCAGAGGGATAAGGATCGGGAGAGGGCACAGGCGAGGAAGTCTCAAACCAAGGGCAAAGAGGACGGGTTGACTCCTGAGCAGCGGCGTGAGAGGTTTGCTTGTTTTGCCTGTTTTGTTTTTATTTTTTTTTAATTTCCTAATCAATCATTGAAAAGCAATATCTTTGTTCTGCCAGATGGATGCGTTGACTTTTGTTGTTTTTGGTTAGATTTGATGCAATCTTTGATGCATAGAGCACAATAGGATATGAAAGTTGAATTTAAGTTAGAACTTAGGACGAAGTGTGTGAATGAGTTGATATGAGATATATGAGCATTGTGTACTCGCCAGCAGTTAGATCTGAATCTCCCACTTTCTTCGCATGTTTGATGTTTTTTAGATTCTTGGGTTTTCTTTATCTGGTAGTTTTTTTCGTCATCATGGACAGGGAAAGCTACCTTTTCCTTATGAAGGCAACTTGTACATGTGAAAGTACACACCCACATCCCTGAGAATTGAACCAAACGCACCTGCAAAATAAATCACAGGGCAGCAGCTTTTGTTGTTGCATGCTGATAGTTAGTCCCCTTCTTATGTTAAACTACATTCACCGAACGGTAGATTGGCATAGTTCATTATGTGTATTTTGATCTCATGTCACAAAATTGTTAACATCTACATTTTCCATATTTTTGTTTGGTGGCATTATAGATAGCTACATTCAACACGTAGTCCATAGTCGATTCAAGGGCAAACTTGTCGACGTATGTGGAGGATAAGATAGATTGAGATATCCAGACTTCATTAACAATCTTCTGGATTTTCTTTTTCCTCCTTTGAATTATCAAATAGTGCGTGCAAAAATTTGGTGTGTTTCTAATTTGGTTGGGATGATGTACGCAGAGATAGCAAAGCACTCCAGGAGAAGGCAGCAAAGAAAGCAGCACAAGCGGCTGAAGGGGGAGGGAGTAACGATGCTGGGAAGAAATCCACAAAAAAATGAGAGCAAACCCCAAAAATTGGTGATTTTGAGTCTTGCGTGTTAGGACAAGGAGGTGTCAATGTGGCTCATGAGTTGCGTTCGATGTGGGGAGAAACGTTGTTATTTGTGATGCGTGTTGGCAGTCGTTGCTAATGTTTTCTATGTCTGTCTCTGTGCAAGGCAATAGCTACTTTATTTTTTATTCATCTTGTTGATTTAGTTTTGAGACTTCTGATGCCGAAGTTATGCTTGAAAGACCGCACTACTAATGTTTCTCTTCGCACAGCTTAGCTGCTTACTCCATTTTTTCTATTCCCATCAACTCAACGCGAGAGAACATAAAAAGGTCTCGGATAGGAAAATTATTTGCAATGAAATGAAGCCATAATATCATATATTTCGCCTTCCCAGATTGATGAGAGAATGCAAATGTTCCGTCCCAGATCAACAAAATCGAAAACTTGCACAGTAAGGGAAATATATTTTGATTTTTCATAACTTTGTCATTAAACACATTGAGCAATTGCCATAGCTTTACAGATCAGAACAAAGTCTTAACCATAATAAGAGAAAAATGGAGATAGAGTGGCAGGTGTCACACATTTTCACCTTCATGGGTAACATAGCAAGCAAGAATCAACAACTGGTTGATGCGGGTCTTTCATTCTGTCTATTTTCTTCCCCTTTTCCAACATGAATGCCCACACCAGACAACAAAAGAACAGAAAAGTATATATTCTTTCAAATGCTTCAATGATACGCAAAGCTTTTTCAGATGATATCATCTTTTTCTTTAGACTCTTCGTTTTTTGTCTCCCTCTCATCTTCGCTGTCCACGGCCTACAAACAAACAGAAATTCCTATAAACGGCAAATACAACAGTTATTTTACAAGGCATGACATGCACAGGTGATACAAGCTTTTACATAATAATCTCATCATAACAGACAGAGGTTAATCATATGGAATGATTAGAAGATCACCATTTTCTTTTAATACATACATGATCACAACCTTTGCGTCATGCCCTCATCACACACTTTAGCAAGAATAATCATTCCAAACTCGTATGCTAGGTCAATGAAAGAGATCAACCTAATCAGATAAAGGTCCATAATTTTACAATAAATGTGATAGATGCATTCCATTTGTAGTCTGAAAAAGATTTATCATCTCAAAATTATGGGGATGGAGTTGCTCTGGTTTTAAGCAATTCCACACACTTGCACCCACTTGTGCCTTCGTCTGGTCGGGAACACAGCACTAGCTCGCCTATAAAGAATGAACTGGCAGCATGCTATAGACTTCCACAGATGTATCATCAAAATAAAAGAGCAAGAATTTTACATACCGAGCTGCTGACAATCTTGTCAAAATCATCATCGAAATCAGCATCATCTGCATCTGGAAAAACAACCACGATTAGGGCTGAAGAACAAGAAGCTAAGTGCTGGTAAATAATTTAAGCAGGAGCAGCTACAGACATTAATCTACAAATCACCCTGCCATATAATTGAGAAGATGTAACTGATAAATAGTTACCCGGACCCTCGTCACTGCTTCCAAGATCACCCAAAAGAAAAACATCCAAATCTTGCTCAGCAGATGACGTGGAGGTTTTTGTTTTCTGACCAGCATCTTTAGCTTCAGGCTTTGCAGCAGCTCCAGCCGCTGCTTCTTCTGAACTCTTACCAATTTTTTCCAGTTCTGCAGCCTTAGATTGAGCTTCTTCATTGTAACGTTTTTCATATCTATAAAATTAAAGAAAAAACGTAGGACAAATTTTCATACCGTTATGATTAATTGATTACAAACTATGCAATGGCACTCATTACAGCAGATAAACCAGAAAAAAGAAAGATTAAGCTGAATCGAGAGGCATAAATTAATCGCTTACAGGGTCACATGACTATCGACAAGAATGAAGTAAATTCTCCAGAACTTCTTTTCCTTCATGTGACGAGGGCATAATTCATACCTGAATTTCGAAATTTCCTGCAACAACAAACAGTAATTACGGGAAATTCTGTTCAATCCAACTCGAAGAAAATTCCAAGCATTCCACAAACACAAGAATAGAGTCTGACAAATTCAAATCTGTACATACAATTACCTTACTTTAAACCAATCAATCAAACAACCAAATTATCGTACCTTGACAGTGGAGAGAACAAGAGTGGCGTGTCTCGCTTGCCATTGAGTAAGATCCTGGCGAACATTTGAGACCGTGGCTACTTGTGTCATATCTGGCTCATCTGCACATCATTTACATAAATCATACAAGGGAATGCTAGTCAAATATCATTGATCTCATATGATGGAACAAAACACATAGACACTTGCAAAAATCAAAATTATGCCTCATCATCCTTATGACATACAAAACAGCATATAAAATAAAAATCACAACACTAAACTAATCAATATTTCAAAACAACATTATCCCACATAATCCCATTTCAATCAACTACAATTAGGAGGCAGCATTGATCAACACAATTCGCGAAGAAGCTACTGACATAGCCAACAATGTTGTCAATTTCCACACAAACAAAAAACAAAATTTTGTCATCTCACAGCAACAACATCAAATTTCGAGCACAAAGTTCAAAGAAGAACCAAAACAGATCCAATCCCAGTTCCTACCAATCACACCGAGAAACAAAAAAAAATAATGCAATCCTCATAAGTCAACCACTCATCTCCAGTGCAAAAACCCACAAAAAAGCAATCTTTACCATCCAGTCTCGGATTGAACCCAGAAAAATTGAGTCTTTGAAAATTCAACCCCTCACCTTCCATGGGGAAATCCTTGAACGTATCGATGATGATCCCCTTCACAAACTCCCGCAGCTCCTGGGTCACCCCGAACCGCACGAGCTCCTCCGGATCCGGCTCGGAAGCGGCGCCGTCGGCGGCGTTGGCGGCGTTGGCGGCGGCGGACACGGCGAGGGACCTGATCTGGCCGGCGAGGTCGGGGAGGTGGGCGGCCAGGTCGAGGGAGCGCTTTGCGGTGTCGGAGACGAAGCCGGTGGAGAGGCGGCGGAGGTCGTGGGAGCGGCGCGCCGCCTCCTCGGCAAGGCCCCGAGCTCGGCCCCATAGATCCATGGCCGCCGGCAACGTGGGCCGGGCTTCGACGTAGACTTTTGTTTGTTCGTCGTCTTTGAGTGGTGGTTATAGGCCAGGACTGGTAGAGAATATTGACTATAGCCTACGTTTTATGATATCTACGTTGTACGGTACGTTGATAGTTGGGTTATTGTACGATAGTAACAATACTGCATGGTTTTAATTAGGGTAAATATTTTATTGCGTCGCTAATGACGTCGCAATCAGATTTTGAAATACTTTACGAAAAGATTTCATAAATGTCAAATTAGTTACTTATATCATAATTTAATTTAACATTTTTTTCGACTCTATTGTTGAGTTTTAAATGACTATATATATATATATATATTATTAACTGATATATATATATATATATATGTGTGTGTGTGTGTAAAATCAGTTAATATACATATATATATATATATTAACCGATTTAGTAATTGACATCTTGTCATAAAAAGTTATTAAATATTATTATTATCATTATTATTAGATTAATTAAATTAATTTTTAAGTAATATAAATCGTGTATTTATTAAATTTTAAGTATCAAATAAATAATACATATTAATTTTATGTCTTTTATTTATATAATATAATTAAATATTTAATATAAATAATTTGAAATCGACTCCATGTAACATGCAAGTCAAGTTAGAATTTTGAATTTTTACATTATTACTTATATAGATGTATGCGGGTTATTTTAGTTGTTATCACTATCACAGAAAAGGTCTATTTTACAAAGCCTAATAGTATAAATTATGTTTGTTTGGAAAAAAAATGGCATAAAATATGTAAAGTGCTATTTTTAGTTATTATCTATTAAATTATGTAAAGTGCTATTTTTATGTTTTGCTACGTATATTAGCACTCCTATACAATATACTGTGTATGCTCTTTTATGCGACAAATGTTCCACCTTTGAAGTCCCTGGCCAAACCAAAAACAAATATTACAGATGGGATTGAAAAATAAGAGAACAAAATAAAAGGCATATAGTCCCTATATTATGCTAAACTAGTGACATTGAATTGGACAATTTGCATGGGAAAGGGGGCCTAATTTCCTAAAGGAAAGCCACAAAACATGTCTTCCTGGCATTGGCAAGTCTTGTTTCCCATATCTTTTATGCTCCCCACGAGACTCTCCATTTATTCACACCTAATAAAAACAATAGGCTTTTGTCCCAGAATTAGTCACGTAAATATCATGACAAAAAATTTTAATACCAAAACAAAAGGGCAGAATAGGGGTGTTAGCCTATGTCAAGTTGAGCAGCAGACGATGGATTTTTCCCTTGTTTTATCTTTGATGGAAAACTGGGACACTGGACAATTCGAATAGAAGTCAGAGTGGCCTGGGAGAACTGTCATTTACTTGAGGGAGATGGTTTATAGATTACTAGAAGATGCTTATTATTTAGGATTTCAGTTGATCACCGTGTTTTCGTTCCCTGGTTTGCTTGCTGGTTAGGGTGGCATATAGACACTTTGCATGTATTTTGCTGTATAATCCAATATAGTATTTATTCATTGTCTTTGTCGAGATTTCCAGAAACAATTTAACTGGGTTAAAATAAAAACTATTTTTTGATAAGATAAGTATTGATCTGAAAATTATAATGAAAGTGCACGTGTCGAATCAAGTAATAAAAGTGATAAGAAAGTATCGTCAAACGAGGAATTAGTTATAGAAATTCTCAATTGCCAAAACTAATTTAATTAATTATACTTAAATGAAAACAAATTCAAAGAGTGATTAAGTTGTGAATTACGACTAAATTAATCTAAAACTGCAATATTTAAATGATAAATTGATTTTAAGACGACAAACCTAAGATTTTTAATTTCACTTAATGCAATATTTGATTAAAGTCATAATTTTTACCAATAAATTGCAGATTCGAACTATTAACAACGAGAATTAATTATTTATGACATCTCTTAGATTCACCATAAATTTATCATTCGCACTCAATTTCTATATCTCTATGAAATTGCGTATACAAAATGATACATTAAGTTCTGCCCTTAACAGTTACCCAAGACATACGAGTATATCTCTATCTCATATGTAAATCACCCAAAATAGATGAATCAAGACTATTTTATTCAATGACAAATCTAATCTTTCTATTTCTAGACAATATTAAATCTCTAAATCAATCAATAGATGGCCAATCTAATAATAACATTAACGAATAGAATAAAATAGATGATTCAAAAATACAATCACATAAATAAAAATTAATAACCTTTATTAATCCATGCACTAAGTTTCATTGAAAATCCTAGAAAAGAATTTACTCCATAAATTATTCAAATAAACTCAAGAAATTCATATGTGATAAGAAAGACATCATTAATTACAAAGAAAAATAAATCAGAATAAAGAAAAGCTCTTTTGGAAAAAACTAATTCGTCTTCTTATCCAATTCCTTCGTCGTTGCTCTCCCTATCTTTCGAGCCGTCGCTTTCTGCCGTCTAATGTTATTTTGATAAAACTCTAATTAAGTTTATAATCCATCCAAATCTTTCAAGTGGGGCCCACATGCTACAGTATCCGGGTTGCTGTGTTACTGTAGCGACCCGGTTGATGAACAGTAATCGCGACCCGACTGATACAGTGCCGTCCGTCCAAAATTTATTGCCCGATTTCTCTCCGAATTTGTTCCGGATCGTCTTCTAAGTCTTGTACCTTAATAGAACAACATTAATTAGTACTATTTACACCATAATCACAATGATTTCTCGCATTATTAATAATAAATAATAGACTCTTAAACTAATAAAACTTAAATAAAAATAACTCGAAACATGGCAAAATTCAACATGAAATGCAAAAAATGATAACTCTTTTACAGAGTTATCAAGTATACTCACTACAACTACTTTAATCACATCACAAGGGAGTGAAAAATTCTTCTACATTGAGTCATAAAGACATGAAATTTGCTATGCATATGCACAGTCCCTACAATATTACTACTGTTGATGGCTTTATGCTCTTTCAAGTTACCATTTCATCTTTGAATTAATCCCTCGCCAAATCAGAAACAAAATAAAACTATATATGAAGTTGAAAAAACAAGAGGACAAAAACAGACACATAAAATCCCCGTTTATGCTAAAGTAGAGGTATTTAATGAGACAATATGCATGGGAAAGGGGGCCTAATTTGCAAATGGTAGCGACAAAACATGTCTTCTTGTTCTTGATATTGGCAAGTCTTGTTTCCCACATCTCTTATGCTCCCTACGTGAGTCGTGACTTTCGATTTATGCGCGCACATAACATTTGCAGCTTTTGAGGATTTCGCCCCTCATGCATGAGCTCTCCAAAAGCCATACTTAAGCACCGTTTTGCTGAGTAGAGATTCCAACTTGTATCATTTTGATTCAATGGAACTTCTCATCATACTTTGCTTCTCTTTCATGGTGGCTCCTTCCATTTCTTTGCCTGATCAACAAGCTGGCAAGTGTTCCCTTCAATTCTTTTGATTCTTTCTCTCGCATTGATACAGATCATTGTGTATGTCTTTCTGATGTTGATTGAAATGTGTAGCTGGGGCAGCCGTTCATCTTGTGGTGAGGTCCGAAAGCAAATTGCCGAGGAAGCTAGCAGCAGTACCGGTTGAACAATTCGCGGTATGCTACTAAGTAATTAGACAAATACTTGGGTAGTTTTTTATTGTTAGGAGAAATGTTTTGTGGGTTTATATATATTAGTTCTTTAATGGGATGAATATCGTTTTGTTTTCGTGTATTGAAGGTCATGAAGAACCATAAATATGATATCTCTGGGCGAGATGAGGCAAGGGGAAAATTAGATCAAGTAGATGACAAGAAACTAAGAGCACATTCAGGTGAATTTATTCATGACATTCACACAAATTTCCTCGTTATGAAGATTTATTATAAATCAAAGATAAGTATACTTTTAACACAAATTAAAAAGTTGATTTTCCTGGTTACATATATCCACATGATATACGTTTGCTCTAGAAGGGTCGGTTATAAAAACTCGAGAATCACCGATTGAATGAAGTGACTTATATATCACAACAAATATATAGCTTCTATACTTGTTTTCTGCTAAGGAATATGAATGAGTTTACTTGTGTGTTGGATTCAATCCAAATTTTTAAACGTGAAATTCAGACAAAACTCAGCAATATGGCATATAGTGAAGTCGACTTGAAAGGCACTCCAAGTCGATTTGGAGTGAATTATACTAAATTTTTATGTATAAAAATAAAAATTTATATGAAATTAGTATATATATATATATATATT